>JAQQRF010001554.1:0-32865 GCA_030523145.1 Trissolcus brochymenae | reverse complement strand
TATGTCTGCAGACTCATAGCATGTCATTTTGAAAACTAATCATGAATTTCTAACGAGACCAATTTCGTGTTTTTCTCTCTTTTTTTTTTTTTTTTTTTTGCTATACATTCTTTGTCTCTAGAGAAATTTTATTCACAAAGGTGCAGTCATCCTCTCGTCTCCGTTTTCATTCAACCGTGAAATGATTTTGTCGAAATTTAATAATCTGTATGAAATCTTAGCGTTATCAAAATGTACGATAATGAGAATTTCAAAAATTATCATTCAACCAATTTTGTGGAGAGAAATTGCCTTTGTCAAAGTTAGATTTGCACGAACCGACTCCATGTTGGAAACAAAGGTAATTTTACAGTTGTCGAAGTATGCTAAACACATGTACACGACGCTTGAACCAGCCCCCTGCATCTTAAACTAAGACATTAACTGTCGGAAAATGTAAATGAAACTCTAATGTCTGTTTCGTATCCGAGCAGAGTAAAAGGATTTTGAAAGCTTTGTCTCTTCCTTTCTCGCTGCTCCACACATTCCATTTGAAGTTCAGTGCAGTGTTCAAATACCAAAAACGTCATCTGCTCGACGGTGTCAATAACATCTTTTGCAACTTTGTCAGAAAACAACAACAATGTTCGAAAGCGTGAACTTTTATCGAAGTCCATTCTTGTCCTGTTTCTTTTCTTTTATAAGAAAGTTACAACAATATTTGGATATTAAAATAACGACAGTTAATGCAAAAGTTCAAATTTTTTACTGAATATATTCTATGCAACAAAATAAACTACGATAATATTTCATCTAAAAAAGTGTCTCCACTCAACAGTATCTCCGTCATCATAATTTCAACATAACAACAGAAAACTCTAAGACTGGTTCAACGTTGCACTCTTGAGTTATTTACCCTCCCAAAGACTGGGCCAGGCATTTTTTCCCTCAAATATAGTATTTCGTCAGTGCACATCTTACCATTAACTCTAAATGCTCTGCTACTTCCGACAACGGAAAGTAAGATAATGCTGGAGTTTTGTTTAATTTCGTATGAAAATGTATGCGCTACTATTCTTACTATAATTTGTTATATCTTTGGGATTCGCGCTATTTCAATTAACTAATGACTTGCCGTTTCTCTTTCGCATGCCTCTTAATCTTCAAAGATTATGAACGCGGTATTCAAGATATTCGCGATCTTCCAGCAGATTCAAGATCTCGACTTTTTCGTCGAATAAATTATTCTTTTCATTTAATGTTGTGTTCTTTATTTTTTACAATGCACATTATAATTTTCTGCATTAAATGCGATTCATTTTTGCATGTCTGCAATTTTCCTTAGACAAATGAAATGTCGTTTGAGAATGATAAGAAGTCGTTTGACACGAAACAAGCTCGAGCTGCAACATTTTCTCTTTACGACTTGATCAATTTCGTGGAATAATTCAATAGTCTAGTCTATTCTGTAGAATTAAACATTTTCATTTGTCAGAAATGTTAGCTGCGAATTAAATACTGGCTTTTTCGTTACTTCATTTCATTACCCTTTTAAAACGCCGCATTTCGTATTATACAAGCCTTAATTTGTACCAACACAACATTTCACCTTTTTCAGAATTATATACGTGCCTTGCAACGCACATGTATTTCAACAGGTTGAATGCGGCCGCTCGTGTCTTTTGATGTTATGGATACAATAACTGTAAAAATTCTGGTCGAGCGTCCGAAATGACCAGGCGATTGAACGAAATTGCACATTCGAACCCGCGTGAAGTTCTTTTTTTATTATTATTTTTTTTTTCTCCAAACTACATCCGAAAATATCCAGCAAGTGAAAATGATTTTACAAAAGTAAAAAGTTTGCGAAAAACACGATAAGGTAAGGTTTCATGAAAATAGCAAACTTTACAAGTTTTAAATGTAATACACGTTTTTCCAACACAATTTCGGTGTACGAAACACACAAAGCGTTTTTATATATCGAAGCGCGCAAAAGATGTCAGCAGCCATTTGTCAACGTCGCGAGAAAACGGATACAACAAAAAAGTGGCATTGCCATTTCGGAAATATCGCGCATCATAAACGAAAGCAAGATCAAATATTAGACAGCTCGCGTCGTTCTCCCTTAAAAATCAGGATTGCGTCAAGTTTTGAAATCGATTTCGAGAAGGCTTTCAGGATACGTTCAGGATTTTTGCCGACAGCTGCATTTATAGAATGCTTCATTGTTATTATACAGTCGGACTAATCGAACTTTCGCAGTCACGAAGGATCCGTGAAAACTATAATTACGGCCCGTGCAATGGTGCTAGGTGCGAATCAGAAAACTAATCGCAAAAGTTCTCACGATTCACACAACCAAGCGCAATCCACTTGCGACTAATTTCGCCACTTCTAACATTTTATCTGAGGTTGATTGAGGTCTTGCTAATTTCTTCTATTCAACTTAATTTTTCAATCAGCCAATCTCTCATACTGATGTAGAATTATAATTTCAAAGAAAAGCTTTGAAACCATGAATTTGATGAAAAAATAAATGTTGACTACCAAAGCATACTTTTGCTAATGGTTTTTACAGTTTTTTCAAGCATGAATGTTAGGGTCATTATCAGGTCTAATTATGCATTTTTAAAAATTATGGAAAAAGTTAAACACTTTACAGCAAGGAAACTCGACAGATCCATAAAATTTGCCATTAGTCGAACTTTTGCAATTACATTTTTCGTTCCATCGAAAGCGTCCGTTATTTATTCATACATTTTCATTTTCTCTTTGCAATATTTGAATTGAATGTAAAGCAACGGCAGTTTTTTTTGTTTCCATAACAGCGCTATGAATTTAAATTTCCTGCTCTGTAAAATTCTGCTCTCATTCAAACATTGAACGAACTTATTATTTATTATAAACATGTTCTACCTTTGCGATTGTTTTTTAAAAAGTATAAAATGAAAATATTTCATTTAGTGAGATGAAATTCAAAATTTTGAGGTAATATAAAATTAAATCATAATAATTGTTTGGGATTGTTTTAGTGTAAAAATTAAAACTCGTTACAACAAATTAATGTTATTTTACTTTGTAATAAAGCACTTCAATTTATTATCATGTATGAAATTATGAAAAAGCTTTTATTTTTTTTTTTTTTGCTACTACAGTGTGTTACTTTGCGTTACAGTGACAGACAAAAATTTGCAAGCTGAGAGGACAATAATCACTTCAAAAATTAATTTCATTAAAAACACAATTTTTCACGTCAAAAACTAAAATCAATTAAATCGTGTCATCACTTTAATTAGCTTGAGTTGAAGAAACTCACAATTACAACATAGTTCAAATCGCTTGCACGAAGAAATTCTGTTATACACAAGATTGTTCCACAGGTATCACATCAAAAGGCATCCACATCATCTTTCCTCGAGTCATCAGACCACCCAGAAAGTTTGACTATAAACATACTAAACTATGTGACGTTAAGTATAGCCAAACCAACTTGTAACTTTGTTAGACGAACGTGTGCTCAAGAATAATTCATTAAAATTTTGCAACTCTTCTCTTGTGCGTGTTCTAATTTGTTCAGGAATTTAAGACAGAAGTCAAGAGCATGAAAATAGAAGTTAAAAAAAAATTTGATTCGTCGTCACAAATTAGTGTGTAAAAATAATAAAAACTAGTCTAGCATATTCAAAAAAAAAAAAAAAAAGTTGGAATGACGTTCTAGTTCATGTCCGATTTAATCAAGTTTATATCACTGATTTTGTTCAACTTTCGTCCATAATTTTACGAAACAAGGAAAAATGTAAATCATGCACATTACCGAACTTTCATCCGCTGATAACTTCGGCATAAATCATGTGCAATCTTTATTTTGCGCAGTTTCACTGAACCGAAAAAATACACGACGTCACGAGTCCCGATAATAGAGCGATCGTCTTTTGGCGGCGGATTTTGTGTTCGTCGGATATTTGCTCGTGATATGCCCAACCGACACAAAACGTTAACCTAAGTTTCATAGTGTAATACATTACATAAGTTTCACGTGCTCTTGATATATTTCGTGTTTTGGCTTACTAAACTTGGAGCGAAAACAGGACGAAAGTCTAGTTGTATTGATCATATTCCCAAAACGCGCTTTAAAGTACCGTTTTCTCGACATTTTGCGCAACCAAAATATTTAACATGAAAGCTTCTTCTCCACGCGTTGTCAAAACTTTTACATGTTGCTACTAAATTGCATTAAAAATGTCAGAAAAATCACTTGATCGTGAACTTTCCAAACTTCTTAAAACGTTTTTTTAATGACAAACTCAACTTACACACGAAACCCGAAACTTTTATTTCTAACATTAAAAAACATTTTAATATTTGTAAGAAAAAAGTGTTCAAAGCACATTTAACACGGTTTCTTTTCGAAGCCAATAAAAATGTTGTAGAAAATAATATACACCATCTAAAGCATTGACGTCCAAAAAGAAACCTCCTGATCACGTTAATTCATTATTTTGTGAAAGCAATGTACCACCATCTGTATTTTATTGCTTTACTTTTTAAGGCGTACTTGTTTCATTTGTGAAAGTTGAGATTTTTTTCATTCAACAATCACAAACTTTCACATATACTTCGGGGTAATCCCGCAATGCCCAAGAGTTTCCAAGGTTCTTATGAAGATACCTATCAACTTCCCCGGCATAGTGAACCTTAACGTTCTAACCAAAGTTTAAAGTTGTTACGATAAACATAAAAAGTGACCATCAGTTTCATGTGCACGTGTGATCTTTCTCCGAAATGATTAGACGCTCCATTAAAGACGGAATTTCAATTTGATATAAACTTTTGCCAAAGTTTTATGAACAGGAAATCAAATCAAAGAAGAATGTTGTGAGACAAACTGCTGCGATTAATTTGTCACGCCATTATAAAGAATTTTTACAACCATGTATAAACAATTATGATTGCACTGTGAAAAATAAATTGCACCATACAAACTGTAATATTTTTATCAATGCGATTAAATTTTCGTTATGATTAAATGTTATAGTTGTTACCACTAAAATGTCGCTACTGTTAAAATTGATTTCTCTCAGTGTGGAAAGCGAATTATGGATAAAAACAATTAATCCTCTCGGCATTTGCATCTCAAGAGAATAAAACAATGCTGAATTTTTGCTCCGTCGATGGTTCGAATGAACAATAAAAATTGGACGATGCAAACAAAACAAGTCGATACTGCAGCTAACGATGAAACTGATTTTGTATAAATCCGCAACACTCGTTTAAAATTTGCAATGGATTTAACATGGAATTAAACATACTTGTACAATGGTTGTTTTATAATTTCGTCATTGTTCAATCTTGAACAGTCGGTAGGAAATGAAATTAGTACCCTCTGGCCATTGATCTCATCTCATTAAGCACAATTTGTAGCGTAATGCTTGAACGTGCATGAGAAGTCACGTTTGCGAAATCAACTTTGCGCAAAATTTGTTTCGCAGCATTATACGATCTCGATGATTTACCGCACTGCTAACTGCGAAAACGTTTATTAAAACAACTGTTACAGTTTAAACTGCGAGTTTTCGCGTCATTTGCACTCATCTCGTTCAATTTTGTTGCACTCGTAATTTACAATGTCTCGTTGGTCGGAATGTGCATTGCATTAAGCGATGGTTTCCCAGAACTAAAATAGATAACTAGAATACAATTTCTTCCTCGAGAGACGCTGTTCCAAGGCTACGCAGGGTCAATCCGAGCTTATTAAACTACCGAGGTCAAGATTAGAACTGGCAAATGCAGTTCCACTAAATCCACAGTCCCAACTGCGATGAGAAAAATTAAACCAACTTTTTAACCCTTTTTTTTTTTTTTTTTTTTTTTTTTTTTTTCAATTGTGGAAACATTACAAAAGTAGTACAACAAACAAATACCAAGAATAAATTAACTTTCTCTAATTAAATTTTGAAAATCATATTGAATTCATATTGATATTTTTTTTTTTTTTCAAAATATAGAATTTGTTATCAAGATTAAAATTATTATTTTCAAAAAGTAAAGGAAAATCAGCAGTACCCACTTAGAGTGTTCATTCGAACGTCATTTGTGTTTCATAAAAAAAATGAGTCTGACAAGTGTCTGGTACCTGAAAGTACGCAAGAAACGATAATTATTTTTTCACATTGATAAACATTCAAAAGAGCATACGGCTTTCGTAAAAGTCATACTCTAACTTCTAGCGAAGCTTGCATGGAAATCGCGCTATTAGGAATTATAAAACTGTACGACTCTCAACGCAATTGCGGCGTTCTCTAGTGAATAATTAGGATTAAAGAGGCTTCCAGATGAGTGGCTCCATCTCTGTTTCGAACTTCTTTTACAATAAATTCGAAATAGAGAGAAGCCGAACTCCAGAGACTCTCAACAAGTTTCGGACAATTTTGTGTCTCGTGTGGAATTTCACTTAATGTCAAAGTGCTCGTGACTCCTTCAAGACCGTCAGAATCGATTAGTCGGCGCTGAAAAACTCGCTCGATCAGAACGCCTCCTCTTTATTTCTTGAATAATTTAGGCCGGAATATCCTTCTAGTTATCACGATCGAATTTCTTGATTAACTTAATATTTATTGAGACAATTCTAATTTGTAGCGTAAGTTGTTAATTATAGTCGAACCTGGCGGAAATTCTTAGCTCGTCAATTACGTTGGGATCGCGAAATAATAACGAAACGATGCAAAATGTTATCTTCATGAATTGTGGCAATACCATGATTTTACTATTTCAAATTCATTCGTTATATCAAGCAAAACCGGCCAATTATTAGTCCAAATTCACAACCTTATGACAAACCTTGCAAGATATTCATTGTGCTACTGTCGACAACTGACTTGAGCGGGAGTGTTATTAAAGCAAATGGCGATGGCAAACTTTTCTAATTTCCAAACTCCGGAAAACAAAACTCTGGTTGAAATTCAGTGTGATCAGTGCAAAACGGTTTTGCGTTCATTAAATTCTAGTAAGTCAAAGTTTAATTATCGCGACACCAAGGAGAGAGAACAAAAAAAGAGGGATGAAACAATTTCTTCTGTTTGCAATGGCAAGAAAGAGAAGATGAGAGTTGAAACAAAAATGTTTGAATTTTTTACATAATGTAATTTGCCTCTGATCAAACGGCAATAACATCAACATTCTACAGAGTCGCTCCTTCGGAATGTATTTCCGCTCGTTTGACTTTAGGTCGAATCTTTTCAATTTGTTCGATACAAATTTCCAATGAACCTCTTGACGGCACAATCGCTCTCGTATCGATTAAAAGCAAACGTCTCTGAGTCCGTCAAGAGTTTCATGAATGACTCATAAGAACGTTTCTATTCTCCTGATTTTTCTTAAGAATGATGATGATCTCATCTTTTTTGTCTCGTTTCGATACTTATTAAAAAAAAAAAAAAAAAAAAAACTACTAAAAAAATAAATCAGTCAATATACAGCTTTGCTATTTCATTACGATTAAATTCTTATTTTCCAAGTGAATTAATACTTGTTTGACTCAGTCGATGCATTTTCTTTTGTGTTAAAGCGGATTTAATTGGAAAACGGTAATAATCGACGAAGATGTTGGGTGCCCATTTATATAGCAAAACACTCAAATTGAGAGTTAATAGTGAAACGGCGTTAGCAGGATGCAGCCCGACTGCGAAATTTATGTGCGCACATACACGCGCAACACGTTACACGTGATTCCCTTCGTTGCAATATCAAGATTGAAGTTGGGGGTGTTTGAGTAACGACGTCCTCCTTACCGGTATTGCGCCTTCGCCTCATCTTCCTTCCTCTGATAAATTGCCACCTTTGCTAATTACTTGGGCCGGCCCAAGTTCGCTCCAAGGGACAGAGGACGTTCGTTTTAACGCCTCTCGTTATAACTTCACACCCAAAAGGTCCCAAACAATCGTTTTAATCTCGCGCTTGTTGCGGATATTTCGATGGCAAGATTGTGGCATCTTTCCAAAAGTCCACACCGATGCAAATTGCTATCGGAACTCTCCAGACTCTGATGCTTTCACAAAAGCATACGTCTTGCGAATCATAAGAGCTGCAATGACCAAACGACTCGCCACTCGAATTTGCTCACTCTGTGCTTTCAATGTCTCCCTATGAATAAATCTAATGGTTTGGCTCTGCGATATTGTCCACGTTTCTATCATTCTAATTGGCAGACGTTCAATTCATACACGACGATGTATAACTTTTAAACAAAAAGGCTCTCGTGCAATCACTCCTATTGTCAGTGTTTCGTTAGTCAAGATTCATTACCTATAATATTCTCAGCAATTTTTTATTAATTCTTTTTTTTTTTTTTTTTTTTCATTTTATAAATTAAATATCGAAAGTTACATTGGATAAATGAAATTTGAAGTTCATTCTAAAAATAATAAAAATAATATAGATCGAACGTTTTATTTCATATTGCAAAATAAATAAAGTAAAAGGTTCAACATTGTGCAATACATTTTCATATTCTAATAAAAGGGATGAAAAAAGAAAGGGAAAAAATTGCCCGATGAGAAAAAAAAGTGTTCAACTGTCCAGAGCGTGAGTGTCTACAAATGTCATCATATTTTATAATTGCACGTCGCGTGAAGGCGCTATGCAAATCATTAGTATGCGAATCTTGCGCGTACAACGCGTTATTAATAATGCAAACTGCTCTCTGTGAAAGAGAACCGGTTGCTCTATTCAAACTTTAATTGCACGTAGTTCCGATTATCCAAGATTTATATAATTCGCGCGGCCTCCTAAATTGATTTTTCTGCAGCGTGACAAACGCGCGCTTTCGCGACACCATCGGCTCGGACTTTAAATAATGAGGCTGCGTCAATGAAAAGCGTGAAATATTTGCTCCGATACTAATTGATCTATAATTCTTTTTTCATACACTTCTCAAATAATCGAAATTTATAAACAAAAAAGAAACTTATTTTCATATTTATTAATTTGCAATGAGAAAATGATTTTTTAGCAGAATTATTAATTAATGAATAATTGCATTGTTGTTTATCTTGTCAAATATGTTGCTTTTGTGAACGACAGTTATGATTTTGTTAAGGTTCGTAATGAAGAGAAAGTTCACTGAAGTTCATTGTTAGCAACTGTGACTTATCACACGGAACGATTGAATGCGGTTTAAGTAATATCTGATGGTTAATTTTACGCTCAATTTACGACGATGAATTGTGTATTTAACGGTCCAGGGGAAAGTGTGCGTGCATGCTTTATTGTTGATATCGTTTCATGACAACTTTTATGATGGAATCGTTAAAGATGTCAGGGAACAATATTTATAGTCATTTTACGATCCGATTTCACTGAATGAAAATGTATTTATAGAAAATACAATAAATATTTATTAATAATACAGAAATATTTAATCCAAATATTGTATAAATAATTCATTCAATTTCTATATTCAAACAATACCTTTGTTCGAATTAAAGATCACACTATCATCAATTATCAAATAGTTTCATCTATTAATTATTTTGCAATGGAAAAAAATCTTTTGAATTTTTAAATTTTTACAAGGAAACAAAAAGTGTTCGTTTAACGTCAAAATAAGTAAAGGAGAAAATAATTTTAATATAAAAATAACTTGATGAACTATCGATTTGTTTTGAAGGATTGAAATTAGCAGGTCAAAATGCTAACTAATTTGAACCTTTTTTTAATCTTTGGTCACATTTTTCGTTTTTTTATTGGACAATGTTGATTATCTAAAATTGTCGAAAGTAGTATATTAATAGCAAACACTCAAAAATGATATTTCTCGCATGTGAGCTATAAAAGCTTCTCTTGTTTTTAAATTATATTAAATAAACTATGAGATTTAGTCAGATAAACCCTGATTCTTAACGATTATTGACAGTCTTTGTTTTTTCAAATTTAGGTTATAAAAAAGGTTAAATTTACCATTATAAATCGAGCATTTTAATATTCAATCAACGTAACGAATTTATATTCAAAAGTTTTATTTTTTCTAATAACAAATCATCATTTGGTATTTTCATTTGGCATTCTGACGATTATTACTGTTGTAACGTAAATATTCATCTACAGTCGCTACATGTAAAATGTTTTATTATGAAAATTAGATCAGATCAAACTTTCTCAAAATAGTACTGTATAGCAAATTTGTTACTAAGAGCCTTGTTTGCAAAACTGCAAGAACAATATTTTACTACCGTTTGAATATTTATAAGCGTTCGGAAGATTGATACGTTGTTCAAAATTTAACGGAATATTAATTAATTTCAATAAATTTGAATTTGTTTGCAACTCGAATTGGGATCGATTCTAAAGTTTTACCTGTGTAAAGAAATAATAATAAACTTTCATTCCACGATCAGCGAAGACTTGAGCGAATTCCACAGACGGACAGATGAAAAAATAGTCTCCCACTATATCTGCTACCATGTTTTGGTACATGTATGGATCAGTGGGGTTGTCCCAGTTGGTGTACTGCAACAAATGAAAACAATTGTATTAGATAAAAGATTCGTTACCAAAATGTAATATAACTGCAATTCAAATTGAATAATAACAAAATATTTTCAAACGTAACCGTAAAAACATTTTTATCGTTTCATTATTTAATTTTCTTATTTCAATGATAATTATAATATCACAGACATTCTTTTTGTGTAAATTAAAAAATATTAATTCATCTCAAGATGGAAATGATATAACCAGCAGTTGACTCGTTGGTTAAAGTAATTGCAAGAAGAGTAAAGCGAAAAAAAAAATTGCAAATGTCTTGGTCGTTAAGAAAAGTTTTGTACACCGTTTCAATGCATCGACAACTCATGCTTTAAGCAGATTGCGCATTGAAATATTTTCGCGACGCTGAATTCGATCGGGTTCAATTTTTAACGCACCACGGTTCCCTTGCGAGAACGAAGTCTCGCGGAACACGAAATTTATGTTCTTCTACGTTATATGGGAAAACACGTCGCAATCAATTTTGGACTAGAAAAGAAAATTGAATGAATGAAACTAGAGCTATTATTTTCTCATTTTTCTTCCTCCTGCGTTTTGGATACCATACGGAGCTTCAATTTATCATCAAATTCAAGACAGATGCAAGCGCTTAGAAATAAAAGCGCCCCTGGTGGTGATCGAATAATTCCATGAAATTGTGTTTTCATCGCATCATTATCGTTTGTTTAAATATTGAATTTTCGGTTGTCAAGTTTATTTTGAAATACAACACTGTTGAATAACATTGAAAATCTTAACTCTTTTAATTTTTAATTTGCTGTTTGAACAAATGTGAACAAAAATGCTAATATAATATAATCTAAAAAAACACACACACACACACAAAACAAATATAAAATAACAGTACAGTAGATTGTTTTCAATTGTTTTTTATTCGTTAACGAAAAGTTCAAAGAGTGCACGTAGCGAATGGTCTTGTAAAAAGAAAAATCAATGTTCAGGGAGACATCTCATCGACGCGCCCCACTGTAACTACCTTTTACTACTCGACATGTGAGTCGGAAAATAAAAATTGGCGCCAGGAAAGACGTGTCTCCTATAAAAGATACTGTGAACTCGCAGCTATAAGAGTGCTATTCAGATGTGATCTGAAGTGAAACATGATCTGCAAGGCGATTTACTCTGTGAGAGTGAAAAAATTGAATTCGAAAAAGATGAGCATATTTTAGAATTGAAAGAAACAAACTGTCGCTAGAATTAACATTAACTGAAAATAATATGCTTCTTTTGCCAACCGAGGCAAAATGGAGTTTTTTTTTTCTTGATCTCGTTCAACCAATTTTCTGTATGGACCGTCAACTGTGTGTGTACAAACTTTGATAAGCGCTCATGACTTTGCTTTCAGTGCCTTGGGCTAGGTAGTGTTACATTCCAAAGACACACGACAGGTGTCCCCGGGTCATACATTTTCTACTCTAAATGTCTGCCACTGACAAAACATCCTGTACTGCTAACGATTTTGATTATTTTTATATATCGATCCACTCGAGCTTTCTGCAGTGAACTTTTCTGTCCATTTTTCCACTAATTCGCATCTTCATAACAAAACAGGTCATCATGTTTTTAGATATAATTAATGTAATTAGACAATGTAATTTAACTTCTGCAAGCTGTACAAATTGAATGAAGTAGTTGTACAATTGCGGTTGGAATATTTGATCAAACAATTTTGTAAATCAAACAAACGTTTCAATTAAGAAAGAAAAAAAAAAAGAGTCGCTCTTTGTTTGCATAAACCTCAAAGAAATAACTTATTATAAAGTTTGAGTGTACACGAGGCCGGGTTAAGGCGGATTAGTCGATATAATTCGCGGGGATTAATAGCACAGAAATGAATTTGCCCGGGCATCGTATAGAAATCATGTTGAACGTGGAAAATTTTACATTGTACAAAGTGGCTTTTCTTCTCGCCTTTTCAAAAGAAAGTGGCACCCGGATAATTGCAAACTCATATAAGAAGGTGAGGATTGCAATTAATTTGTCTTTCGCTTTGAGGCACGGTTTTTTTGTGTTCAAAAGAGCTGGGTGACTGTTTGACGCCCTTATTACTGTTTTTAAATGCACCGGCTGATAAGACTCTGAACTCTCTTCTAGACGCTAAATTTAACTGCCGTCAATACGAATGTTTGCTCTTTACGTTTCCTTTGAAACACAAACTCAGTAAAATCGTGTTTTTTTAAACATTATGAACTCAAAACATTTCAAACGAGCATTTAAGATTTTTGAATTCACACTTTTCTTACCAAAAATAAAGAGCAGATATAGGTCACACTGCTGAATCGAAGTAATTGGTTGACTATGAAGTTGGATTGTTATTAATAGAATCGTGTGAGATTTTATTTATTGCAATCTTACGAAGACAATTCTAATCTAAATCAAGTGGCTTTTCATGATATTATTATTCCTTATCGCCGTGAAAATAAAACTGCACCAAGCCCCCTGTTTATGTCATGTATTTTGCATGGAGGATGAGATTCGTTGTTTTTTTTTTTTTTTTTTTTTTTTTTTCGAATAAAGCATCTGGAAACATATGAAATATGTAACATCGTGAATTTCCTGCTCAATTCACGCAAATGATAGAAAACTCTTTCGAAATGTGATAAGCAACGGGATGAAACGAAGAAGAAACAAACATTCATATTTCATATTGAAAAACCATTTTTTTCACATTTGTAATGAAAAAAGGTTGTTTTCTCATATCCGCCAGGCTTCTTTTCATCCGAAAGTGGACTTCAATTTTGTATAACAAAACAACGCTTCTTTCAGAACCCTCGCATTCACCGCAACCCAGCATTTTTCTACAAAAATTGGATTATGAATATTTGACCAGAAAAAGAAATTAATTCATAAACAGGTTAAAATTTCATGCTGGCTATTGAAGTTGCACTTTTAATTGTTGATTCCATTCCCATTAAAATGCATATTTTCGAGGCAAGCTGCTTGTTTATGCCCGCTTGACGTGAAATGTGGTATAGAAAAAGTTTAACCGGGGGATGAGGAAGATTTGTCCAAACCACGCGGGTCTCATAAATCTACCTCTGCTGCTAAACAAAATTACTTTCGGTAACAACCATTATCTTTCGAGACTTTTGGATTTTAAACCAAAATATATTTACGTTGTACTCAAATAACAAAATTCAACATTCATTTAATGGAATCGCTCAACTGTTCACAACGAAAACGTCCAATTGATGAATTAAATTTTTCAGAATAATTTACTACTTTTTTATTTCAAACGGAAAAACATTAGTTAGAGAAAAAGAAGTTAAAAAGCATTACTTATATCTCGATTGGGAAGCAATCAAACTGTAGAGAAAGTTTTCATTTTAAAGAAGCATCTTGGGGCAAACGTTAAATTTGTGCTCTTTCTGGGCGAGAGATTGCTTGCTCCAAAAGGAAGTGCTCTGTGTGTTTCAGGGACTTGGCGTCAACTTTTCGAACGGCTTTGGCAACCTGGAACGTGACTTTGATGAATCGTCGATCTTACCGAGATTATCAGATCGACAGAAACCTAACACAAATGAACAATCATTTGCACTCACTTATATCAATAGTGACAGCTGACTTACAATTCATTTTATAATCCAAAAATATTGTTTCATCAAATTATAATTTCGTTTCTCCTTATAAGATAATTATACATTTTGGATAAATGTAACACTGAATAACGTATCAATCATAAAAATGGCCGATTAATGAACGTTTCAATTATTCCACGAAACTGAACTATATGTAGCAACGCCTGCATATAGGAATATGTACCATATGTAACATTTACAGTTGATAATCGAGTTACTATCTTGAGTGGAACAGCTAAGCATCAGAAGAGAAGGTAATCAATTATCCATAAATGACAAGAGTGGATAATTGATAGAAATACTAACTATTAAGGGTTATCAAAGATTATAATCTGATGGCAAACAGATCAATAACATGAGCAACGATATTTTTAGCTTATATGATGACACGTTGATCTCTATATTTCTGCGCTATATATATTATTCTACAATTTTTTTTCTCTCTCTATCTTCTCATATTCCTTTTGAAAAAATCTCATTTCATTTACATAAATTGGTCTGTTGAAAATAAATCTAAAATTTCGACAAGTATCATTCTATTGCTACCAACAAAATAAAAATAATGGATTTCACAGCAGAAAAACGTGCTAGCCCATCAGGATCCGCCATAACCTTTATCTCGGCAATCTAATTAACTCGAACTCAAGGCGATCTCTTAAAATCTACTGGAGTAATTCGAATACTTCGCCCAGTTATCTTTCATTTAAAGTGCAACAAACGATAAGCTACACATCGATTTCACCGAAAAAACTTCCCTTTCGTTGGCCTGTCGAGCTTATCACCTCGAAGAAGATTTACGAATGAACGTATCGCGCGTGTGAGTCCGGAAATTAATCTTCCCGTGTTTGCGTATTCCAGTTTAGTCTCAACATTTTGTTGTCCAATTTTTTTTTATTCCACTTCCACTAAGTTCAGATGAATGAAGCACGCTTTCTTTATTTCAGTCCCGAGAAACAACACGAAGCGCGAAAATTTAAGGAATTGATGGCTTAGCATGAGTTGATTGAATAATACAAATCGAAATCGTGACTTGTTTCTTTTTTGATTATTGATTTTTCTTTTGTTTTGTTTCGACTTCTGAATCGATGCATCATCCAATCGTAATATATAACGATCGAATAATACAAAAAAATTGCTCAATTACAATGTTATATTATCTTTGACTCGTGTGCGCTATACGATCAATAAAAATTCTTGCAGGAAATGTTAATTAATGTCCCGGAAGTTTTTCCAGCGGTTTTTTATTTTGTAATCTAGAAGAAAATGGCACTTAATCGACACCCCGGATGAACAGTATTTTATAGTTCAATTTGAAAATAGAAAACACTGGAAATGAGTTGAATAGAACACGAAAACTAAAACAAAAATTGAAAACGCAGTGGGTCAAGCACGATTATCAAAATGCCATGATACAAGACGATCGTAAAATATTCAAACGTCCTTTGCTTGAGCCGATAATAAAATTCAAACTGTGGTCTAATGCACAAATACATGTCAGTATCAATCACATTATTCGCACAAAAAGGTTATGCTTTATTACTGTATCAAAAGTGTATGAACGCGTCGCTTTTGTCCTTTTCGCTGCACTTGCACACTTTTTAGTCCAACCGACACAAAGTTTTCATTTGACTTTTATCAACGATTCATTAGATGATGATATTTTTAAACTTGATAAGTATCATTCAAAATAGCAACAAATGGACGAATTTAAACGAGTTTATTTTCGTTTGAAATAAGTTCGTTTGCTTTTGGAAGATTTTGAAAAAAGGACAAAAGTCGGCTGAAAGAATTCCTGATGAAAAATGGTCGGTGAGATTTTGAAGTATTAACCCTATAACTCGCAAAGGCATTATAACCCAAGCGTCGTCATTTTTAACGACGTTCGTATATTAAAATTAGCGTATAATTCGCAAAAGCTCCTGTCCATAAATTTATTACTATTAGCTAACTATATCATCTAGTTGGCAGAGCAATGCCGCAGTTACGTTATCGAATGTCGTAAAATCACGCTACATTCAAGTTATGTGATATACATTCTAAAACGTTTTACACAAATAAAAAATATCTCATAAAGGAAAATGCAACCGGAAGCTGCTGTTCTCACATTAATAGTTCATGATTATCAAAACAATAAATCAACTAATCAAAAGTTAAGTCGTTAGTCTTTGTGATTTGGAAAAAATTGCACTCGGTAAATTTTATTCTCATGTAAACTTTCAATGAGGCTGAAAAATGACAAAGAAAAAAGTTAGGGAGAATCTTGTTGATGTTGAGAATTAAAACAAAAGCAAAAAGAAAGCAGAATCATTTGGAAAATCTTGCAATCAACAAATTTTCGTAGTCAGCTCGTTTCATTTACTTAAGGGAGTCGGATCAACTTTAAGGAAGTTACGATGACAAATTGATGTAACGTGCACGGGATTATCAGAAGCTAAAGCAAAGTTTACTTTTCAGCTTGTTGATCCATACATACACGTGTTACATTAAAGCTGGATAGGCTTCTACGCGAAGAGCACTTTTGACCCAATTTCGAAAAAGTTTCACCTTTCCGTCAACTCTTTTACCTTTCATTTTTTTTTTTTCTTCTTATCGATTTCAAAGTTCAAAATATTGATGTCAAGCAGAAGACGCATTTTTGTCGATTAAATTTTGAGATTCGAGCCAAACGAACTGATTTCGTACATTTCATAAACCGGTGAGAATGAAACTCAGAAGGTTGAAGTAAAAGACGTCCAGACTGCAAGGGCGCCTTGAAGCCATTCATGTAAATGTAACAACCTTGTCGGGAAATCAATTTTCAAAGCTCCTTTCTGCAACACACCCGTGAGTCGCTCCTATCTATGGATAACATCAAACCACCTGTGAGAGGACGCGTGATATATCGACTGCTTGTCGGAAGTCACGCGAAAAATGTATTATGAAATATAATGACGAATTTCTTTCAAATCGTCAAGAAAAAGAATTTCATATTTTTTAAAATTAAAAAATATTTCGCAAATGCTGTGAAATCAGTTTTATTGAAAAATACTCGAAACTGGAACAAATTATTTTAAATTTGCATGCATTTAAATTACACTTTGATGAATGTGAGTAAAAAACACGATAAAAACATTTATATGGTCTATAATTCAAATTTCAATCACAAATAATTAAACGTACAGATTCTGCAACAAGTATGTAGTTTAATTAATAATAAAATAGTTTAACCAAGGAGTAATCTAGTTATGTGAAGGATGTGTGTATAATTTGACTTGTTCTAACAAGCACAACGTATAAAATCAATTTTTTGTGCAAATAACTAAATTGACAGATAATAATAATATATCAGCACAGTAATCGATTCGGAGAAAATATTGAAAATTATTTATCATGTCTACAAACACTTGGACTGTAGACTCAGTTTAATTGAATGAATAAGTTTACTGTATTCTGTAACACTTCATTTGAAAACTTTTGATTGCACCTATACGGCGAACATTTATACTATCATTAATTTTAAACTCTAGCACCGACCGCTCGCGGTTGAATAAATCAAAATTATAAATAAAATATTTCTTTTTTTTATAAAAAAAACCACTTTTAATCAAATCTGATTAAATATGACGTCACCTCAAACTTTAATAATTCCATCTGATATAAATAAAAACTATTAAAAACCCATCATTTCAGGAATTTAGTAGAAAATTAGATTTTAATTATTGGCCGACTAATATATGGATCTCAATTAATTGGTTTTTTGTGTTGGCAAAATTATTGCCTTAAGAATTCTTTTATAGTATTTTTTAATTTATAATTTTGTTGTTTAATAACGAGATTTTACAGTAAATGCCATTGAAAAAGGGTATCATCTTGAAGTAATTACCTGGAACGTGATTGCCTCCTGCTCTATCCTCGATATGTTTTTTAAGATTGAATTCAGAATTACAAAGAATTTTTCTCGCTCCAACGAACTCGGATTATCCTTCTCAAAATAATCGATGAAGTCGTAGAGTATGAAATACGTCCCTGCAACAGAAAATTATTCCTTATTTAATTTCTCTATCCTTCAACTTTGCAACAATCTTGTTAATATTTAATTGAAAACAATTTTTGATCGCTCGGCAATTTTGATCCTGACTCTTTTCTTTGTCCATTGAAGTTACACTTGCGAAATTTGTTCTCGTTGCGTCATCAGCGAATCTGTTTAGTTGTTTTTGGTTGTTTTTGGTAAGAGGATGAAAATGTTTGCGAAAAGATCTCGAAACTGTTTTACGTGTTTCTGGAATAAGATCCGAGCCACTTTTGCATCGCTATTTCAAACGGATCCCGACACTCTCGATACGAGAAATGCACCTGTAGGGTAAAAAGAATCACACGAGCGAAATAAAAAAGCCGCAAGCAAAATGTATAGTATATCGCACCACGTCGTATGTGCACGTTGAAATTTCTATAGTAGTCGTTGTATATATTTGCACCAGAATTGCATTAATTTTCACAATTTCGAGTATTGGACTGAATTTACTATAAAATATGTTAATTTATTCATTAGTGTTCGCTCATTTTTATTTTTCATTTAAGATCTAAGAATAATAATTTGATAATGTAAAGAATTTGCATTCAAATAAAATGATCCAATCGAACATCTCATTTTAAATTGAAAGAAAGAAAATAAAAGGAAAAAAATATTTTTTAAGAAATTATCCTACCACAAATATAGATGCTAATAATCGTATGACGAAATTGATTTTAACATATTGAGATTTTGCACTGCTAGCACTGCCTTCAGAATTGATGAAACGCACGTAAAATGGATCATAAATGTTCACATATTCATCAATATTTGCGCTATATTATGATGACGTTACTTGTTCTATAAACTCAAATGATAAATAAACTCTACATACTCTGGATACATAGAAAAAAACGCTCGGTTATTATTTTTATATTTATTATAAATGCATATTTTTATATTAATTTCTCATTAGTAGCGTTCTTTCAGTTACATCAAAAAGGCACAAACAAAAAATAAATCCAACATGTATGTGTGTTTATATTGTTAATTATAAATTTACAAACATTTGTGTTCAAAAGGCCTTTACGCACGAATCGTGATACCAATATACTATATCTACTATAATAAAATATGTCTGGCCAGTGTATGTAATATATCTGTGCCATGAAAATTGCTACGCGAAGAGCGAGACGTCGTCCGGTAAAAGTTTTACCGAGCTTAGGTGCATCCCTAAGCCTTGCAGACGAAAACTAACTGAGGACAAATTAAGAATTAAAAATGCACCGGTTGGTATTTAAATTATAAGAGCGCACGTGGCATAATGGCATTGCGGTTGTTCCAAGGAATTTCCTACCGCTCCATGCAAATCCTACACCGAGAGGTATACACTAGAATCAAGTAATTTATGGGGCTCTTTACTTTGCTTCAAATTACTTTCTTCGAAATTTTACAAATAGAGACTGGACATTCGCGCAAATATTTTCTCCTTGTAACAACGCCTACTGTAACTTCCATCGAACCATTGTGTGAAACACTAGTGTGGAATGAAGTTTGTAAAACTTTTAGAACGAATTTGGAAATTGGATCAATTTGGAACGAAAAATGATAATTCGGTATGTGTAAGTGACACTAAACAAAACAAGCGTGTTTGTTTCTACAAAATGTAATCTCGAAAATTGATCCATGTTCGAGATATGCTTTATTTATCTTGTCTGCATACAAAACAACTCTCCGCTCCCGCAGAAATACACAAGCAATACTTTTTATTCCGGATCTAAAAAAAGGTGACCTACATTCACATACATAATTTAAGCTTGCTGTGTTACGTAGACATCCGTTCTCGTTTTGAATCGATCAAATTTTTGGATTTCCGCCGTGTTGATGTACCAATACGATTACTTATTCTTCCCGTTCAATTTCCGAATCACAAAATCCAACGTACAAATTGAATCTGCGACGAATGCATTGTTTCTGAAAAAAAGGGAAAAAGAGAAAACAAATTTCCTCGGCTTCTAAAGAAATACGCTGTTTTTCACGAGCAGGAACCCACACCCAAATCGCAAGTTATAATTCCAAATGAGACAAAGAGGAATCCATAATTCCACTTCATTATTCCGACGAAAAATACTTTCATAAATATTTATTCTTGACATCTGACATTTATTGACCCTTTTTGTCATATTTATCACCCAGTTTTCATTCACGGACGGAACTGTGGAACCACAAAATAGGATCATCAGAAAAAAAAACAAGAAATATTTTCGGGCCAAAACTCGAGCATTCGCGTTAATTCAAGTCAAAAGCACGGAATTTGGAATGACACGGTACATTGAATAGACGACCTTCTGTTCATTCAGCAATGGTACTGAGCATTTCAATGGTACTGGGAGAACGAACGATACAAAACAGCACACGTGATGCATTCATCCTCTCACACCAAACGGAACTCGGAACGATGAAAGAGCAAGACGGCAAAATGTCCAGACATATATAGACTAGCTGTCTCACCCTTTCGAACGGATGAACTTATCGACCTTGATGTGACCTCAATGATTCAGCGGAACAGGTTATCCGCGTATACTCGTTAATTAAATTTCGCGTTACAATGTTCGTTATGCAGAACATGCCTCTGGCGCGTTTCAAATTTTCAGAAATTTTACTGCATTACAATTTGTTAATTTATATAATGAATAATTAGGAAACAAAAATAAAATACAGTTTTATTCGTTGAACCAAATTAGGTGATGCAAAAAAAAAAGTATTGCGGGCGCTTTGTAGAATTCGATCGGCTTCTCGTTTCAGTTACCAAATAGAAAAAAGATAGTCATCGTTTATGTCAGTAAGGCAATTTAAATTTGATCCGGAAATCCAATTTCGCGAAAAAAAAACATCTTTCTTTTATTGCTTGTTCTTCAGCAAATATCCACAAGTATTAAATCTCGACGAAAATACGTGGCGAGAGATACTTTTGACATTTCGAAGATGGTAAATTATGAAACGCGAAAGAAGAAAAAATATGTCATTAAATATGTAATAACGATGTGATTTCGATAGTGCGATGTACGTTGGTCAATATTGGTTCACTGCTTTAGAAATTTGAGGAGGTTTATTTGCGAACATTTTAAGATTTGAGTTTACGTTATATTGAACAACTGTAGTTACATTGAACTTCATCAGTATTCACTACCAAAGTGGTTTGAATCAAACCATTGAAAGTACCAAGAAGTTTTTTTTTTGTTTTCGTTGCTCCTGTAGAATGTCACATTTTTAGACAAAAAATTGAGCTATCATATTCCTCATTCGCGTTGAAAGGTTTTTTTAATAAAAAAAAAGTATGCACATTTTTGCAATAAAAAATAACGACCATGGGTCGAACATTTCACTCAGGTTATAGTATCATACAGAATGTAATACAGTCTAAAGACAACCAACAAGTTGTCTGCGTTGCATCGATTGAGATGAAATGGGTCTCGGGGGTAGATATATAAGCATGTCAATCGCTGTCATTTCCTCGTTTTTAATTCCCTGCTATGTATATCAAGTCCCTCATCTTTGGCTATAATCTTTTTGTTCGCACTCAAAAGTACTCTTTTTGCCCTATTCAAGAAGCATCCATACGTCGATCAACAGCACCGATTCGTTATAGAAAACAAAATTCTTTCTGGCAATAAACAATAGGGGAAAAATCACGTCTCGACCCAATTTGTTTTTCTTCAGCCTTTTTTTTTTTTTCTAGCTTTGACTTTTTTCTTGCTTTGTTTACTTTTTTTTCTTTCGTGCGAAAGTTTCACTTCTTTGTTCGATCTGTTTGGAACTTTTTTTTTTTTTTCCACGTTTTAGTTCCCTTTGATGAGGCAGAATTTCTTTACGAAATAAAAGAAAGAAAAAAAATTACTGAACAGTTCGAACGACAGAACTTGTCGAACTTCTAACTGATCCAATTTTAAGATCTGGATGGTGGAAATTGTTACAAAGTGAATGCATCCGCGACTTAGGATTTTACAGCTTAATTTGCACCGAGGCTGCTGGAATTCGGATTTACGATGGCGGAAAATTAGGTACCTTGGGGCGAAGTGATCCAGTATGCACTTCCGAATCACTTCGTCGATGAAAGTGTTGATATTTTCCACGTGGTTGGGCGCAACGATAGGATGAAAGCAAGTCGAGGCGAGAAGTGAAAGTTAATAAATTAATTGGCTAGAAAAGTGGCGGTAATGGGCTTCAGCGAGTCAAGTAAGACGATTTGGACCAACTTCGCTCGTTCGAAAGAATCAATTTTCCCGCGATCAAACTCGCGCTTGATTATGATTGGCTGTTTTTAAAGATGCCTCATTCACAAAATAAGAAAGTTTTATATTTCAATAGCTGGAAGATCACGAAATGTTCATTTGTCACTTTTGAAGTCCCTAAAGGAAAAAGCATCATCAAGCTTTATAATTTATAGCTCGGGAATTAAAGCAGTGCAGGACTTTAACGAATGTTGTTATAACTCGAACATTGTCAACAGACTCTGCGATGACAACAAAAACTCTGAAGGATTCTTGACACAATTCTAAAAATATCATTTTTCCTTGGAGCTCGTTGTTTTCTTCAAATTTGAAGAGTGGCCGAACAGGAGCAAGCATTTACGGGACAGAATTCATTTATGTGTGTTTACCAGCGCACCACTGTTTTATTTTATTTACTTTCGTTTTAATCGACACCGCTTGGCAAACTAAACAAAAATAAAAAGAAGAACGTTTTAGGAGAAATCGAAGATTCAAATAAAACGCAAAGGAGTGCGCGGGACTTAAAACTTTAAGGCCACTTTTCTCGAAATGCATCAAAGTGCACTTGTGCCCGTTCTCCCCAAAGCCTATACGAGTAACAGTATATATTCATTGCAAGTCCGTTTATACTTTTTTCGTCCCCTCCACTTTTATTCGCCGTTTTCTAGAAGAGCCTTCTATTTGCGCGAGTGTTACATCTTTTCAATTTTACATCCCTGGAAAAAGTTTTGCAGCTATTTTATAACACACGATCTCAAAGCGTATTGCATTTTATTGTTGCGGTGTTATTAAACTCCATAGTTCGAGCGCACATGTTTTCGACTTCAATCAACTATTCAAAAGTTGGATTAAAATTTCGCGACCTGTAAGTTCGAAGTGGATGGAAAAACGCAGAAAAGTCCGTAACATAGTTCAGTTGGTGTGTTGTCACGCTCAAGTGCGTAACATATTTTCAATAGACAATAATAATAATTTCGACAAAAGTCACAATCAGATGATGACAGACGTGTCTGCAACAAAAGCGAAAGATGCTTTTTGTTATAATTCCGATTTTTTAATTACATTATTTGATTGAAATTTTTTGTTTGTCCATTCGCGATGTGTTTTTTTTTTTTTTTCGTTTGCCAATAGCAATCAGACTTTTTTTGAGCAAACTTGGGATGGAAAAAAGCTCGCGCAGAGGAGGAGATATGTAGGTTTGTATATTTCGCACGGATGTCATGGACGTGGTATTTATAAACCTTGACAGAGGATTATAGCCAGCGGGTTGCGCACTAATCTGTGCGACTGATCCTGCTGAAATGGAACTCGCTAACTGGATTACTCGCGGGCTGTATCATTCCGTTGTTTCGCCTCTCAAAATCGCACATGACATCTTTGAGCACCACTGATAACTTGATATTAGTCCGCTATCACAAGACAGTCGAATGATCATTGCACGCACGAAATTATGTTACCGATGAAATTGTGCAAACTGCGTATGGGGTCATAGGCCTCTCTCGATTTGTGTCCCTCTGTTTTCGCACCTATAAAATAATCAACCCTGTCCACAGTAACTCGAAATTAAACGACAAATTTGAGCTCTCGATGCACTTCGGATAATGGACACGTGAAATAAATTACGTCGGCCTAAAGGATTACTCCTAATGCGATTCCAGGATGAAAAATTATTCTCAAAAATGAAAGATCTACAAAATTTTCGCTGGACTGGGTTAAAAGCAATCTAATAAGCGATTCTTATAAAAGTAAACTCATCCGGAAACATGGTTCGGTTCAAGAGAGTTTTCAGGATTATTTCCAGATGCTATCAATGGAAGTATCTTTCAGAAGACAACAAAAAATTGCCAACCTCCAGAAAATGGCTGATAAAAATCTCGGTGAGCTACTTTTATGCTCGGAGCCAATTGGTCAAAGCGTGGGATACAAACCAGACCTCTGGCCGCAATTTCGAATATTAAAAAACTTTTTCAGAATCATCCTTCTGCTAAGAAAAAAAAATCCTTCGGGGTACGTTTTCGAACCTAATTTTTCATCACCTTTTTCATCTCCACGTGGAATCAAATCTTTCGAGTTCAATTTACAATCAAATGTCGCAGTTAAATAAGTGCCTTTGAACGATTTCAAGATGATAAATCGGCTGAATTATTCTTAGCCGATCATTAAACTTTTCCGCACAGTCGCAAATATTGCTTTGACAAAAGACGTCGTTCGCGCACCTCGACGAGCAGCCTGTGACAAAGGGAAACAATGAAACGTCCATTTGTTAAAATCTACAGTAGCGTGAAGTCACATTTTCAGACCAACTGCACTAAAGCACGTTAACTTGGCCATTTTATGGCCCCCATCAATCTCCTTGAACTCCGCTAAACTATCAATTATATTACACTACCGGATATAAACTCAAAAGTACCGATTTCGAGCGCTCGATTATATTAGACCCTCTCCCGACGAGTGCCCAGCTTTTTAGGTTGACCGTCAAGTGTGACGTCCTACAAAGATCGATATGTATTAGAAATAGACAAAAAAAAATAAAAAAAAAAAATTAATTTTGGTAACTAAAAAAAAAATAGTAGTTCTAATCTAATAATAACCATTCCTCGGATAAAACTTTAATTTGTTTTATTATTATAATCGATTCACCCAGTTAAATAACTAACAAACGATAACTTATTATGATAATTCTAACTTTGTATTCTTGTTTTAGATTCATTTTTTTTATAAATTGTCAAATTATGTTAGTTCAAAATTGGTTTCAGAGGTAAAAGAAATTGAACTATATGAACATATATGAGGATCTATATGATTTGGCGACCAGAGTCTATTAGCTTAGGGTCGACAGAGGTGAGAAAATTGTCGTGACAAACACACCTATAGTGACATTCATAGAGAGTGTCGCCTGGCCAAATTGTTCGATGAATAATGCATCGTGAGCGAACTCGTATCCGTGTTGTCTGGTCCTATAGATACTTCGGCAAAGAGTTCGTCACGCAAACCAGCCGAGCTCTCTAATTGGAGATGCGATTTTGGAATCGTATTCGCTTTGCTCGCATAGAACAATGCGAGCGTAATGAAAATGAACGTCATTTCTTCTATGATTTCGCATGACAATTTCCCAGAGACAATGTCATGTTTATTTTATAACCCTTGAGTCTGATTTTTTTTTTCAACCAGTTCTTTAAAAACTGGTAGTTGCTGATTACTTTATTGGCTCGGTAAACAAACAATTAAAATAATTTAACAGGTTTAATCAGTCTATTGCTGTTGCACCAAAAAATTACGTGCATTCGTTATATAAAATGTGCTGCACGAATTCGACTTTGAGATTTTACCCTATCATTAAACAAAAGTAATGTAATTTTCAACATACTTGCAAGTGTAATAACTTGGCAAGAGTAATACTAAAGTTTAAATCGTTATGTACCCAACAAAGGAACTCTGCTTTTGCATAGGCATCCGTAGTTATTTGCATAATTCGTTTACTTCCTCAATTGATTTAACGAAAAATGTACGAGAAATGCAATTTGTTAAATACTGTTTAAAAAAATACAAGCATTAAATTTTCACTAATTTTCGACATTAAACAATTATAATGATTTGAAAACAATTATAAATTTGAAATTTCATAACGGCAGATTGGATTAATTTCAAGTGTAAAGTTTTTTATGAAAGCATATCAATATTTAATTCATAAGTTTCGGAAAGTTATATCAAACAGAGCTTATTCTCTGTGCAATGAACATTTCAATGGTTCTTTACGCACAATTGTAATTGCGCCATTATATTTTCCCAAACTCTCGCAAAGTTTCTACACAAGAAGTCAAGCCACACGAAATATTCAACGTTTGCGTTTCATGTCATGTTGGATAAATTCATCGCAGGACGAAAAACCAGCGTTGAAAAATAAAATGATCGGTTGATTAAGTTATCGGATTTGTCAAAGCTTGCAACAATCTCACATTTCATTTTTTCTACGGACTTTCATGCATTCATTTTTTATAGAAAAAAAAAAAAAAAAAAAAAGATATAAAATGCGGGAAAAAACTGTAACCGGTGTCGAAAGCAAGAAAAAAACAAACAAAATACGCAACGAGAGAGAATCTGCGATGATTGAATCTCGGAGTCAATCAATATGTTTGATGCCGCTGGATAAAATTACTCTTAAATAAAATCCGTTTACGTTATTGACGTCGAATTGGCGGAGCGTCGGAACACTTTTGGCACCGCGCGCTTCTCTGAGAGCACTTGACGCCTGCGAGACCGCCAGTCGTTCTACATTTAAGCCGATTAACACAACTATAAAATGGACCATGTTACGTTTACATACTTGAATAAAAATATGAAACCACAAAAAAATTCCTTTTTTTAAGCCCTTTTACAAAATCAGATTCTTACTTTTTAAAGAGTGATACTTAAAAAAAAAAGACACAACAATTTTTGTATTCATAGAAATTTGAAATTGAAATTATTTTTATTTTTATTTTCGTTTTGGTTAATCGAGTTTGTGTTTTGCCTTTAGCGTCATTTTTGTGACTAGACGTGTGATGGTTGAACGTATTTCATAAAGTGATGAAAAATTGGTATAAGACTAATTTGAGTTGCAAATAATGCTATAATCTATCGTTGGCAGTCCTCTTCGGCCTCGAGCCGCAAAGATCGGAATCACGGCATCCGCTTCGGCCGGATATTAATGGGTTTATTTACACGGTCGGCGAAAATTTGCATGTCCGTCCAGGATAGATCAACGCGCATACTCACTGGCTACCACTCGTTGAATGTTGCTTTTCTGATCACGAACGGCTAATGCGCGATTTCGTTTGCAAATTTTTTAAGTTGGAACCTTAATCAAAGTTTAATTAAACTTTTTATCAGTCAACTTTTAATTGGCCTTTTTAGCCACGTTTAATCTAATTTTTCACTCAAATTATTTCTAATTTAATTCTCAATTCAATTGTATAATTGACAAAAATATATTGGCTTGATCAGGGTAACCAGTGACACGTCAAAGAACTTTTTGTCTTCAAGCTTGTAGATACAACATTCTCTGAAGTAACAAGTTTTAATGAAAAATTCAAAGAATGATGTTATGAAGATATAATTTTAACACGTTCGGATGATGTAATTTTTTAACAATTTTATGAAACTATACTTTTATTTTTATAATAAAACATTGCCATTTAATTAAAATTCCAATAATTCGGTTATAAACAATTTGAAACAAAAATCAAAGCTTAATAAAAAATATATCATATTTATATTTATATATAAAGTTTTGCAGTTCAGTTATGTACGTCCAACTTTTCGCGAAACTATGAGCAAAAGTTTTCACAAAACATAGAAAAATATGTTCAATGGTTAAAAAAAAAAATTGAAAACAAAGTTCAGACGAACTTGTTTGAACTATTAAAACTTAAACGATACTATATATCATCGATTGACCAAATTCTAATAAACAAACTTCTGAGTTTGTGCTCCACTTGAGGCGCTTTGGAGAGCGTATTTTGCCATTCATATAAATCACTGTAATGAAATAGTATATTTGTGAATCGTCCCGACGAATTTCTTTTGACGATTCATTCTTCGCGACCCTTCAACTGCGATGAATTGCACACTCTGTGCAACGGAGGATTCCTTTACGATGCGTCTAACAGTCTTTGGTCGCGCGGTGAACTCTTTTATTTACCGGCCTTTGCACGTTTTTTTTTAACACAGTGTTTCCGTGTTGGCATAAACTTTGCATGAACGGAAGGCACAAAGAAAAAAAAAAGTTTAACATTCCCAAAGGATAATTTTTTTTGATTCTCGCAAATTATTAACTACGACGGCAGTTAACAATTGACAAATTGCTCGTTTCGTGTTTTCATGTTTCTTTTTTTTATTTTTTTTTTTTTTTTCCTCGTGAAAATATAAAAATTTTAGAGCGCAAAAATATCCAGATGTATCTTTTTCTGATTCGTGCAGTTTTAATGGCTGATAAAAATGTTTACATGGCAAAAACGTGCCTTGATTGAGAATACGATTGTTTTATTTATAAGTGCACTTATATTTTGTATGAAATATTGATACAACATAACACAAAATTGATGAAAAACCAGATCATAACACTTCAGTTTGTTATTTGCAAAATTGAATCAGTGAAATTCGTTTGATTATATATTTGTCAATATGCAACACATGAACCATTCCAATTAAACTCGGCGGAAACATTTGCTTTCGAGTCGCCGAGCCGATGTGTATTATTTTCACACCATTTAGATAATTAAAACTATTTGATCGTTACACTGAATTGGCCGCATTCATTCACTTATGATAAAATAACTTAAATGTAGATAAGCCAAGAATGAAAGTAATTAGTGAGTTTCATTTTGCGACCATACTTGTTTTACACGAAAGCACACTTTATGATGACATACATTAAATCAAGATTGCAAATCAGAAACCTTTCACATTAAATTTAAAGTGACAGATTAAATTGTCACTTGGATTTGGTGCAAAGAAAAAAAGAGAGCAATGATAAACTTGATCAACGATTCGTCGTGTAATATAAATTAGCTTTTTATCGACAAAGTGTTTGAATGAAACTAGAGAGCGATTATAAGTGGAATTACGCGAAAAGGTATAAAGGACGAAAACGAGCTTGATAGTGAAGCGTCGTTAAGTCGTCCTTGGAGTGAACTTTGTGCTACGCAGTTTCAATAATTAACAAGAAATTAAAAGATTTTAATTCAATTGCCATAATTGCAGGTGCAAAAATTAGTCACTGATTGAGAGCTAAAAGGGTCAATTGGTTTGTTGCGCGTATAATCTCGCGAACTTTTATTTGCCCGGCTGAGCAAACCTTAATAACTGTCATGTATCAATGGTAAATTCGAATTGAACGATCTCACTGCTTTTTGCGCTTGATCAGAACTCAGTTTTATCCCGAATTTAGATCTAGGTTTAAGTTTGCAACACCAACTTGACATTTTGTTTTTCAAGTCATCACCCATTCTGTATGCTTATTTTTTGAGTGACACGAGCGCACGGTTGCGTGACAACTTCACAAATTGAGGTATAACAAAACTGCGCGCCATCTATCGAATAATCTTCATTTAAACTGTTAACATCATTTTGACGAACGCTCGGAAAAAAATCCTTCCAAGAACTTTATCACACTTTTTAATTCAAATAAGTTGTCGCAACATTTACATATTGCAATTTCCTCGCTGCCGTGAAAAAAATTTAACTCATGTCCACATCTTGAGTCATAAAAAAGTTAACTTTTCAAAATCGTTTCAAATTATGTGGGGGATTTTTTCTTATTTTTCAATATTATCGCTAAACAATTTCTTTGAAATTGTCATTTTCTTTTTTCATTTTAAAATGATGAATTAAAATATTTCATTGAAATTTATATCGACTATGGCGCGTTTGGTTAAGAGAATTATAAATGCTTTTTCGCTTATTATATGTACTAATAAAATTGAAAAATATAGATCTCACTCGAGGCGCTAAGATATCAAAAGCAGTTAGAACATCGTTCATGGCAGGGGTCAAGTGGATCACGAATAGCCGGTAAATAAGGTATTAAAGTTCCGAAATTGAAAAGCTTGCACAAGTCACGTTCCGAATGCACGACGACCTTAAAACGCGAAATTTATATATGGCCCGACATTATGCAAACTTCATCGCACAATTTACATTCAGTGGTGAGTGTGGATTTCGTTTTTTTTTTCGCGATATCATCCTCTGTAATTAGAAATCGTTTTGCACCAATATCATTCGGACGTTTCTTCGTCTTACAATTTTCTTCAAACATGATTGTTCCATTGGAATACCAATTTCATCTCCAACGATGTATGAAAAGTACCAAAAAAAAAAAAAATTCCATAACTTGATGGGAAAAAAGTTGTTGCGGCGATTATCGGTCACAGCCTAGTTTCCAGCCAATCGCTTCCCTCATCACGGATGTACCGATCCGAGTTCATGCTTCGAATCGAGGTTAACTTATCGGTTGATTGTGCAATAAAAAAATATTTTTCCTTAACTTTTTTTCTTTTTCTCTTAAATAACTGTGATATAAATGAAATTGAAATATTCCACAATTTTGATCGATAGATGTTTTAGTTGAGAAAATCGAATAGAAGATAAAAAAAAGGTCTGATGCAAAAATAGCATTCGTGAATGATCGCGATAACCAATTATTTTAGTTTGCAATCCGACACTTGTTTGAAATAAGAACACATTTGAGTGCAAGAGTTCATCCCCTGGTTTAAAACGCGAGTTACAAGCCGCGCACGTATATGTAAGAACATACGCGATTTCAACTGGGTCAACGTCATGCAAATGTGTAATAACATATCCTACGAAAATGTCTTTGAAGTTACGCTCATTACATCAGGGGGTAGATTTTTTAAAAGTTTTACAACATTCCAAAGTTGACAGACAATTATAAGCATGCTCCTTTTCAAATGACTCATCATTATCATAAAGTGGTAACGTTTGTAAATTTCAAATCACAGTTTAACCCATACTCGACAAATATAATAAAACTTTATTATTAATTTTAACAAATAACAAAAACGGTTAGCATTTGCAAAGCTGCACTCAGACATTTGTTAACTGTTTTGGCATTAATTTCCGTAACTGTAATTAGTAGTTAGGTTAACTTTAGTCATTGTCTGAACTCAAACACTGTCAAAGCCTCAGTGAGATACATAACCCACTTTATCGCCGCGTATAATTCAATTAATATTCGAAAATTTAAATAATTAGTTATAATCCCATGATTAATCGAAAAAAGGTCGTCATATTTTGAATTAAATTATAAAGTTAAGTAACATTTAACGAAGAACAACAAGTTTTTATAAATAATTTAGTGTTAAATTGCAATTAATTATCTCAGGGAGAAAAGCGTCGCCGGATTTCAAGCTCGAGGGAACAAATTGAAATGGGGAATAAACACAAAAGTACGAACTAGGCTTAATGACGAGAAAGGTGCAAATTGTCACGGCATCTAACGAACAGTCTTCGTATCATCTTCGCTCGTTTTGCGCGTACCTGACATACGCGACACCTCCAGCGAACAAAATTTATTCGAAACTCCTATAGCAATATTGCACATGGGCGAGGTAAATGAGCTGCGCTTCCTCAAACCAACTTCGTAACAGTTTAATTAACGTTTCGTCGCGTTTGCTATAGTATAACGCTGGTTCAACAGTAAAACGATCTCAACTGTTCATATTAATAATTCTTTAAATAAATTTTAGTTTTCCTAACCATATAAAAGTGTCATTTAATCAAAGTGTATCGTAATCAAATCAAGTGTAAAGTAATCAAAGTTCTTTTTTTTTTTTTTTTGAATTTTAATTTTAAAAGTGGTATTTTTAATTTATTGATAAACTGACTCCTTTTCTTAAATCAATTTGACCGAAAAAAAAACAAACAAAATGAATTCAAATCATATTCAAATTGTTTGAACTGTTATGTAAATTAAAAAAATTATAATCGAGTTCGTCATGAAGTTTGTTTGTTAATGAGTGAGTTAAAAAATCCAGCGTTTTGTTTTGATTAAAAACACTTGTTTAAAAATGCGAGATAATTTTAATTGAAGTCACGTTGATTTAATGAATTAAAGCGAAAGTATGAAATTTAAGCTCCGACAATTAATACCTCGGGAGGGCAGAATTGGATCATAAATTTCCAGTTATTATTTCTAGGTAAATATGTAATCTTATATTGAACGTGAGGATATTTAATAACTTAATAGCTCTTCTTCGAAGCTCAAAAAATAATGACAAAAATAATGACAAATGTGGAGAAAAACATTATTTCCAATTATTTCAGTAATTCTTCTCTGAAATTAGTTTCTAATTAACTTTTATCCTCATCGTCATTGGATGTTAAAAAAAATGTGCAAATCACTTTTTGCTCGAGTAACAAAAAATGTTTATTCAAAATGATACTTTCAGAATGAGAACAAAATATCAATATTTTGTTACACTTGATTTTCTCCTTATACATACAACTATATGTATCATCGCTTCGCACAAGAATGCGACGATGCAGCTACACGTGCGCTGACTAGTGAGTTTTATCGGAATTATTCCAGCAGCATTAATTGGCCGAATTAACCCGCACGACGGAATGTTGCAAGGCGGACACCGCAACAATTTTGCACGTTGGTATGCAAAGCCTGGCCGATTGAATATTTGCTCCGAAATCGTTCTTGAGGTAATTGAGTTAACGTAATCCGAGCTCGATAACAATGCAATAGAACTTTGTTTTATATTAAAAAAAAAAAAAAAAAAAAAAAAAAAAAAAAAAAAAAAAAAAAAAAAAAATAAACATTCTATTATAATAATAATAAAAAAAAAATAGAACTTAATTATTTTTTTAATTAATTTTTGGTTTTTATTAATTTTTTTGTTTGTTTTTTTTTTTTTTTTTTTTTTTTTTTTTTTTTTTTTTTTTTTTTTTTTTTTTTTTTAATATAAAACAAAGTTCTTTTGCTTTGTTATCGTGCTCG
>JAQQRF010001553.1:0-10661 GCA_030523145.1 Trissolcus brochymenae | reverse complement strand
AATATTTTTGATGAAATGAAATATTTTTTCAGGGCTGTGAATTTTTCTTTTTTCTCCCTGTTCTTTTACCTCATTTTCCTTTTTCAATCAACAAAAAAAATTTATCACAAATTAGGGTAAAAAAAAATAATAACAAAAATTTTTTGACTTTTTACTAATTTTTCCAACAAACATAAATATGTTACTTAAAAGCTTAATTTTACAATTGCAATTGTTATTATTAATAAATATGAATTTAAATATTTAAATTTGTCATCTCGTTCAACATCGTTTCGTCGATTTTGTCAGAACTATACATATTTTCGCTGTTGAATAATTAACATTGCAGGGATTGGCTCAAAATTTTGACATGTTTTCAAATCATAGGGTACTCGCATAATACAGTTAGCGGTTGCAATGGCGATTCTGTTACGCAACTTGTCTTTGATGATATTCATGATCGAAAAACATCGTCCTACAGCCACATTTACAAAAGAAATAGTTAGCAGAGAAAGCAAGAGATCTGAAATGTGTTTAAATTTAAGTTAACCATAAATATTATCGATTAATTTGAACGGGTCGACTTGATCTGACTGGAACAGTTTATTCATACCGACGACTTTTTTGAAATAAAAATAAACGTTTGTTAAATAGATTTTGTTTTAAGGGTTTTGTTACATCAAGTTTACTCAAATATTCCTATTGATCGAGAATAACTTTGATTGTGTTAGCCCGCGCCAACCACCGAATCCCGGAAATTTAAAAATTTTTACGGGGTCACAATCGTGAACTCATAGAATTTTTTGTACGTGTTTTTTTTTGTTTTTGATTACTCACATCGAACCAGTTATATCTCTCGCGAATCAAAAAATCTAAATATTTTGAAAATATAACAAACGCTTTTTCCGCACATAAGTGCATAGAATGCAAAAAGACATTTTACAATTTCTACTCGCATATTTAAAATCAAAACCAATATCAACTTTGTAGATGTTTGCCAAATCAAAAAATCTAGTTTCATGATTAAAATTCAAATAACCCGAGAGTCTAAATTTAATAAGTTCTTTGAAGGTATCCCGATTTTTAAGTACAAAATTAAGCCGAGACCCTTCGAACATCCGACTATCTTCAACTAAGATATCAAATTTCTTATGAATCGAATTGTATAGAGGACAATAATTGAAAGTAAATATTTTTGCACTTATCTTATGTAAAGCTAGAGAATGCCTAAAACTTAAAGGCCATTCACCAGTAAGGTCAAACAAAATATTGATAGGTGTAAAACGCATCAAACCCTCCGGAAATATAAATGGCCATTTTTTACTTTGTAGTCGAGGAAGAGATGGGGCTTCTCTTCAATTTTTTTATAGAATCGCCAGTACCACTTGTCGGCGCTCTCTTCAAGGGTCGCAATGGCATCTATATCTTCATACATTCAGGACAAGGCTTCAGGAACATGGTTCATAGCTCCAGGGCGGTGGAGTATTTCGATGCCAAAACCCATAAGCTTCATAGACCAGCGGGCCAGGCGGTCTGTGGAATTCTTAAGGTATCGTAGTAGCGGAGACTGTTGTGGTCTGTCCTTACTTTAAAGTGATAACCCTCCAAGTAAGGGCGAAGCCGCGTTCCGACAGAACGCGGCTTGCAAAAGCGATGACTCTTTGAATGCCTTCTTGCACCTGCGCCAGGACAGCTCCCATACCTGTCGCGCTGGCGTCGGTCTGCAGAAGGAAGGTCTCGCGAAAATCGGAGAAAGCCAGGGTTGGAGTACTAGTGAGCTTATCCTTCAACAACCTCACGGCCATCTCTTAGTCTTCTCACCAAACTCACTTATAATTCGTTTTCAAAAGCTTAGAAAGTGAGACAGCGATGGTTAAGAAACCAGAGATGAAGCGATGATACCAAGAGGCCATCCCGTGGAAAACACGAACTTGATGGGTATTGTTAGGGGTAGGATAATGCAAAAGACATAGATTGTGTCGGGATCTGCACGAATACTCATCGACAATATACCCCAGGAACTTGACGATCGAACACCTAAATTCGCACTTGTCAAGGTTGAGCGTCCATTTAGCCCAACGAATCCTCTCTAGCACTCTCTTCAACCAATAGAGGTGCTCTTCAGAGTTTTTACCCGTGATGATAACATCGCCCATATATGTAAACACATTAGGGGCCATTCCGGGGCCAATGAGTTTGTCCATCACCTTTTGAAAGACACTTGGCGCATTGCAAGAGCCAAAGGGCATTCGGAGAAAGTGGAACAGTCCTAGCCCAGGAACAGCGAAAGCAGTGTATTCCTTGGAGGCTGAGTCCATTCCGATCTGGAAGTCGGACTGACTCAGACCTAATTTGGTGATGTACCTCGCGGACCGGAGCTGGTCAAGAATACCTGATATACTAGACAAGGGATAGGCATTCTTCTCTGTGACCTTATTTAGCTCTCGATAGTCACAAAAAAATCTGCATTTTCCAGCTGACTTCTTCACCATTACGACTGGGATGCACTAGTCGCTTTGTAAAGGCTCAATGATTCCACCATTAAGCATGATCTCAACCTCAGCTTATGGCTTCAAGCACCACTGGGAACTGGGAATCGACGTACTTATCTAAAAGCTCATCAACTCGTTCTCTTTCTGTCCAGGCTGACTACCTAATGGTGCAATATAGTTCGATTGAATGGGTCAATTCAGCTTACTTGAGACGATTGGGGCAGTTGCGAAATCAATTGGCACTTGAATGGTATTATCAAGGTCAACTCGATCATTATAGATATTAATATAATACTATATTTATTTATTATTTATAATTAAAAACGCGAAAAAAAATCTAGTAAAAACTTTTTTATACTACAGGGAGATTATTTATAATCTCGGAAAGAATGAGTGCAAAATATGGGACATCTAATTAAGACGCACTTACAAAAAATTTTTATTGAAAAGTTTTATTTTGCATTTATTTTTGCTATGAACTATCAAAAAATTAGCTGCGAAAGCTAAACAATAAAGACATCTATCTATCTCTCTCTATCTCGATGCTCTTATTAAAATGGTAAATAAAGACAACAGGGATACTATGTAGATGAAAGTGGATAGTTGGCAACACTACTCGTTATAAGTGGACGAATAATTTTGACTCCAGCAATTTATGTAGCTATTAACGAATGTTGCTACAAAGGCTTTCATTACGATCTTAGTAGTATACATGATGAGTTGATTTTATATGTAATCCTCGTTTTTTTGTGTGCATCTTGAGATTTAATCAGGAACAAAGGAAAAAAGTGCCTCGGTACATAATTTAGTTAAGTTCTCCAATTTTGTTTTGATTTCGTTGTATTCTATGAAGATAAGCAAAGGAATTATTATCATGATTATTATGTTTTTCAGGCTTATTTTAATTTCTAAAGCACAAGTGATGAATCAGTGATAATTAGTTTTAGCAGTTTAGAGAACGTAGAGCTACATTTTTCACACATTTAATGAAATCTTTTTTTGATGACAAACAATGTGTGCGCACAAGAAAAAAGTAAGTATAAACGTCAATGAGTTTTATAGAACTAGATTCATTACAGAATATACAATGATTGTTTTTTTTTTATTTCGTAGAGAGCATCTGCTCTCTACGTAGACAGCCTGCATTAAAAATGCGATTCAATTGCTTTGGCGAATAGGATACATTTTTTAAAGAATATCATGTGACACCGAAGCAGTATTTTACAATTTTTCGGGGCAAAACATTACAAAGCGGTTCAAAAAAAACTGCAAACTGTGATTATAACCTAAAATATTACAGTATAAAATACACACGCAATACATTGTAGTTTAGGCTACAAAGGTCGAGCGAATCGTGAAACTTTTCCGAAAAGTTTTTTTAATCAATTTTTCTTACTTATTTACCTTAATTTTACTTTTCTACAATCAAAAAAAAAAAACAAAATATTATATTTTTTTTAATTTTCAGAAGGATGTCAGAATGATGTTCAGATGATTTTCAGAACCATTTGTTTGAATAATTTCCATTGGTGAAACTGTAAGAAGATATCACATCTAATGCGTGCCCGTGCAAATTGGTTTGGAGATATTGAAGACGTTGCACGTCCGACAATTTGGCATTGTTGAGAATTGCGGTTGTGAATGAGTCACGAAAATTTGGCCATGAGATATAGTCACCACCGAATTTTGGTAGTTCAAGTTTTAGAAACTTTATCACGTTAGGATCTCTCAACGAACTATGACACTCTTGAGGGGTGGGTCTAAGGAAAGATGACGTTGTATGAGGCTGCTCGTATACAGATACGTTTAATTTATCAATGTGATTAGTGAGATACTCTTCAGTGCGGTCGAACTGTATGTCTATTTTATCATAAATGCCTTTTGAAAAATACATGTGTTTGTTGCGCTGATCAGAGTATAGATATCAGGATGTTAGAATGAAGTTGATTTGCTCTGTCCCAATATTCGTTTAAGTTGCGCAATTGGTTATAAGGGATCCGCAGAGCGCTGTATTGACATCGCCGTCAATACAGCGTAACATCTTTTTCGGCTAATCAAAGGCGCCATCAAGTCACGTGCGCCTCTGAACATACCAAATTTAACAGTTAGAGTTCGCCGCCCGAACCCAATGTCAGCCCGCTTTTTGCCCGCCTAGTTTCGCCCTTTCGCCCGCTTATTTCCACCCACTTAACCCACTCAACCCGCCTAGTTTCCCCCGTGAAATCTCCCCTTTTGGTTGCCGTCGCGAATACCAAGTTTGTGCACCGCGAAAACCGTGCACGAGAGGAAAAAGCTGCCATCGCCGACCAGAGCCGCCGCGCCGCTGCCGACCGCGAGATAGCCAACACCGCTGCAAGGAGCCCTTTTTGTTTGCGCCTTTTTGTAGCTCCAAAAGCGGTGAGTTTATTTTTAATTATTTTATGCCATCTGTCCGTTGCTTGTCTAACGTGCTCGCCCGCGACTGGCATAAATGCTGGCATAAATTCACTGCCCACTTGCCCGCCAATTTTGCCCTGCTGATTTTCCCCGCGCGGAATCCGCGGTGTCCGACCAGCACCAAGTGACACGGTTTTTTAAATAGGGTTCAGTAAAACCTCCATTCTCTTTTTTCCACAATTTAAAATTAATCTCTCAACATTTTGGAGAAGCAATAGTGCTTCATTCGTCTGCTAATTTTGCTTTCATCAAGAATTTTGAGTAGTGCGAAAAACGAAGCTACGATAACAAAATACCTTTTAATACCTTAATTGATTCTACAGTGATTGTATTTTAAATATCTCTATACTTGAAAACTTTGACGTGAGAACCAAAAAAAAATTTTGTTTTGTTTTTCTTTTTTATTTGTTTATAACAGATATATCACATTGAAATACACAGAGAAGAATAACGAATAAGCATTAAAAATAGAAGAACTGGATTTAACACATAAAAAACACGATCATTCAGAAGTGAGTACATGGAAAATATATACATAATAATAATAAATTGACAGCTAATCTGGCTTGCTCATTTTACTGCTTTTTGTTACAGTACATGATTCATCTAATTCATCTAATAAATTGAAAAAAAAAAAAACTTTTAAAAGTGAAAAAAAAAGAATTTTTAAGCCGCTTTGCGATAATTCAAACACAGCTGCGACTCTATCATGTTATGAAAAATTAAATGAGAATGTAAAACTACTGTGTGACTTAGATAAATTATGGAAAGAGGGAAAAACTGTAAGATCCGTCACTGATGAAAATTTGTAGGAACAATTTCAGAACAATTTTTTTTAGCTATATAGAATCTATAAACCATAATAAAAGATTATACTGGTTCAATGTAATCAAATTTTTCAGAATCAGATATTGACATTAACAAATCTTCATTAAATAATTCAACAGTATACATAGGACTTGAGTATGAAAGTTGAAGATTTGTATTAATATTATTATTTATTAGAATGCTCTGATCACAAATCCGGCTGGTAAATGGACAATATTCATTTGAAAATTTTTGTAGATGGTGCGCGTGATCAATCGGCGGAGCCGATACTACAACTCGGGAGAGTTCGTCCCTCCGATGGAGGTCGAGGGACCCCCGGAGCCACCCTCTCCGATCCAGGAGGAGTTCCTGCGGGTGCGGCAGGAACTCCGGAGACAATTTTTCTTCCACTACACGCCCGAGGAACGGAGGGAGCGGGAGCAAAAGGAGTGGGAGAAGGAGGCGGCGATCGCGAAGGTCCCCCTGAGTACGCGGGAGTACTACTCCAGTGGGGGCAGAAAGGGATCTCAAGGAGAAGAGGCCGACCCCGAAAGGCGCCAACCCCGGGTCCGGTTCGCCCTTCCGGTGTTGGAGGCCCCACGCTCCACTCTACCAATGCAGGTGGCAATCAAGGAGCCCCCGCCCAGCGAATTCGCCAGCGGGGGCGACCACCAAAGGCGGCTCCTCGCCGGGAGGCCGAGATGGTTCCGGCCTGCTACGGGCCCATCACCCGTACCAGATCACGTGCTTGGACCTCCCCCGAGGTCCGACCAACACCAAGTTGGAAAACGTACTGCCGGATCTGCGGAAAGCAGGGTCAAGTCACGGAGACCTGCTATACGTGCTTCCCAGCAGCTCCGTGACTGACCCTGAGGTGAGGGAATGGGTTGAGTTGAATCCTCAGCCCTCACCCTAGCGGGCACTTAAGTGCAACTGGGTTTTTTTTATATTTGTGGCGCCCAGGTGGCGAAACCCTTTTTCATTTTTTTTTATTATTATGATGTATTTTTTTTATTTTTATAGTATTTGTAAGTTGGCCTGCGTGAATAAATTGCAATGTAAGATAAACCTTGTGTTGAGTCTTTCTTGTAGTCCCTAGTTTATGTTATTTATTTAATCTTTTGTCTTCCGTGTTGCTTAAGCTGGGATCGCCCTACCCCGTCATTAAATTTGTTGTGATCGGGCGAATACAGCATTCTCCCTCTAAGCTCGGGGGAGTTGTAACGTGGCAGGGATTATTTGACTCAGGGACTCCCAGAAAATGGAGCTCGAAGGACTTTCTTGAAAGAACTTGAAGAGTTTTTTCAGGATGGTCACATAGAATAGTTGCCAAAGATAGTAAATTGAATTATTTTTGATAGGAGGGCAACTAACGAGACCAGCTTGAGCGACATATGGGCCCTTTGAACGCGATACCGATTAACAAAACTTTGTTTCAGCTGCAGGGACAAGACGCCACCGCTTTTTTTTTTTTCAGCAAATCCTCGAGCCGTACTCTGCAGCCTGGGTGTCTGCAGCAACATCCCCGCAGCGGTGGGATCATTGGTGGGGCAGGGTCCACACCCGCCAATATCGACTGGGGTCGATAAAGGGGGCCTCCTTCTTCCCCCCCCCCCGGACATCATTACGAGGCCGAGGTGGGGGAACGGTTATTTAACCGCCAGCAAACCGTTCCTCCCTCTACTTTGTTTTTGGACCAACGGTGTTTGCATTAAGTTACGTTTGCGGTTTTGCGTTCTTAGTTTTTTTTGAGTATTGTAAAATTAAATTTTAGTGGTGTGCGCAAGTTTTGTGTCGACCCTGGGTGGTTCTAGCCAAGCTGTGTCCCGCTATTGTTTGTCGTCGAAAGGTTTGATCTTTTCATTGTAAATTCGAATTTTTATCAACGGCAACTTATAACGGTCATTTTTTTTAGTTCGTTAAATCAATAACCCCGTCGATGTTTTTGGGCCACTGAGATTGGTCGTAAATTGTACATAGTTTTAAGGAGTTAATTGATTTTGTGAATTGGGGGACTAATTTTAGCGATTGACTTCTTTTTATTAGTATCCGACGGTAACTTTGGCAACTCATTGTATTATGCCATCCTTTTTCTCTTCGTAGTGAATAAATTTAACTTTGTCCTCGGACTTGCTTTTGTTTCGTAATTTATTTTTTTTTTGTCCGTAAGTCCGTTTGAACCATAGCCTGCGACTCTTACGCGATAAGAGCTCACGTTCTCAGTTAGTATTGAGTTAGTCGAGACGGTCACTTATTGACCAGGTGCCCAACAGAATTTTTATGAGTTAGTTTATGTTTTTTTTTTTTTTTTTGGAAAAAAAAGAAGGGTCTTAAGCAGAAAGTGAGAACCCCGTTACAAGGGTTAATCCCGATATAAACAGTGAGTTCAAATTAAATTTAATCTAGATAGCGTCTACCTATTTCATTCATATAATTTTTCTTTCTCGAGCTCGGTCAAAATCATATTTTGATCAATTATTTAATTTTGCCTTTAGTCTCAGTATTTGTTTCGCGTCATTTCAGAGGCGTCGGTAAAGATTGCTAAGTTTGATTTTTTTACTTAAGTAGGGCGTGTTTTCGGCACGATCATCTACACTATTGATTGATTTATTTTTTCGTAAGGAGAAAGTTCGTTGTTATACGTTTTGGGAAGAGGAGAAATGAGAAATTTTCAGAGGATTTGGTGCCTATGTCATGGATATTTTTCAGAGATGGACAGGCTTATTCGAAATATCCTCCGCGGAAAGATTACGACAAAATTTATCGATGGACTAAACAGTTAAACAAACCTTATAAAGAATGGGAAATATTCAAATTTGATATTGTTTCAGAATACGGTAAAGCAAAATTTTGGTTCTATTAGTTTTGTGTTTGTTGATTAGTCGTTGAATGTGCATGTTGTAGATAATGTGCATATTACTCATTAAAAATGAGTATCGAAAAAGTTATCATGCTTTGCAATTGTTTTCAAATTTTTAAAACATAAATATTATTTCAATATCTTTCAGAAAAGTCTATTGACTTCAGCGGTAAAGATCATGTATCTATTTCAAATATATACAGAGAAATCTGTAGAACTAAAATTAGTTTGCGGTATGATCTAAAAAATTTGCGAGAATTGATGACCAATCTCTTTGCCGTTGTTGCAAGAACAAATCAGAAGTCTCTCTTCCGGATCAAAGATCCTTTGGATGCTAAGTTTCCTTTTACTAATCCCTTTAAATTCTAGGAATTTGATGAGTAAATTTCACAGAACAAGGAAATGAAACTCGTTATTTCGTTATCGAAACTAAGTTATTTTTATTAAAATATCTTTCTTATTTCTCACATTTTTTTATATGCTCAAAATTGACTATCACGAAAGTATGTTGTCCACAGAAAAATACGAACTTTTTTTATTGTTATTTTTAGCCTGCCGAACATTATGCACTTCAAAGTTTGCTGTAAAGAGAGAAGAATTGTTTTGTTTGCAAAACAATTTTTACGAGAATTCGTTGATGAAATGCCTTTTTATATGAGGAACAAGCTGCCACAATGACATTTCAGAGGAGAAGGGTTCTTGTCAACATTATCCGTTGGTGTTAGAACTTGTCAAACCCTGTTACGATAAGATAGAACATACTATTCCGAAATACAGTGACCGGAATGATTTGTCAGAGGTGAAAGTCGCAGGTATTTGATAATCAACTTGTTAACGCAGTCTTGTGTTTTTTAAATTTTATTATTGAATTTTCATTTTTTATTAAGTTCGTATTTTATTTATGTGTTCACGTGATGCACATATGGCGTACACGTGAACAGTTCGGCCTTTATGCCTCACTCTTTATTTTACAATCAATAGAATTTATTATCAAATTTATATTTTTCGGTCAAAGCATAGAGTTAGGTTGCGCTCGCTATACAATGAGCGCGCCGGTTCTGTCACCACATGGTGTTGCATTGCATTTCTGGAGTGTTTTTTCCTCGATTTTATGACTAGTTTTTTGTTATCGAAATTTGTTTTAAGGATTAGTATAAGAACAATGTAGTTCTTAGAAAATTTGTACCCCCAATTTGGTGCTGAACTGGCCGAAATCTTTGTGCCGTCGTCAACGACAGTTCAGTCTCAACTTGGTCGCGTCGACGAGCAACGTCGTGCTTTGGAAGTGCATTTTCGTGGCTAAGTTGCACTTTATTTCGCGCGTCGCGTGAAAAAATTCAGGGGGTTTTCCTGCGGAATTCATAGCTCCAAAGGTTTTTTCCCCGACTGTTAAGCCAAATAAGTGTTTAATTATTTAAACAAACACCTGCCTTTCACAAGGACATAGATGTCTGTACTGGGCCAAGTGAGGGCCAGCGTCGCAGTTGTGCTTCTTCTCTGCTGCCTTTATTACAGTCCACCATTTTCTTTGTTCAATTCTTATTTGAGAAAAAATTTTTTTATAATTAACATTCGAGTCTTTTTATATTTTATTTCATTTCAAAACACAACTAAACGTCCGAATAATTTTATTATAAAAGAAAACGGAGAAATGATTAAGATTGAAAATTTATACATTGGAAAAAAAACAATACTTTTTAGAGGGAACACTATTTACTGAAATAAGCGATATTTTCCACGATCTAATTCCATAGAGAGAAGTTGGTATGGTATATAACAAGAAATGGAGTAATATAAAGAAAATCTACTCAATTAAAAACGGCGTAACAAAATATATTTACACGGAATATAATGATAAGTTAGTTGTAATAGAAGAACTCCACTGATAAAATTTATTTTCATTTGCTAATTTAATTTTTTAATTAATTTGTGACGGAATCATAAAAATTCCGCCTAATTTTTAATAAATTAATTAATAAATGAAAATAGAATTTTCCTACTACACACAAAGATTAAAACTTGTGCTCGGTTCAGAACATCTGCAAAACATAAATTCACATATGAGCAAGAATTACAAAATCCAAGCG
>JAQQRF010001552.1:0-11284 GCA_030523145.1 Trissolcus brochymenae | reverse complement strand
GTTATAAAAAATTAAAATGATATCGAAATTTAGTCATATTAAAAAAAACAAGAACAATGTTTATTAACATTGACATAATTTTATTTCTAGAAGACTTGTCTTATTTTACTTATTCCTGTATATTTTCATACAAGGCGCACGATCGGCAACCTTGCTTGGCTCTTATTAGGCAAACCAATTTCAGCCTATATTAGGTTTTTTATTTCTACTTGGGAAGCGACACGATACTCTCAAAAGATTTCATTGCGCACTTTTTCTGACCATACCTTTTCTACCGCTGCCAGCGCGAGTCTCAAAAATATTGCATGTCGTTTGCCGCCTGCGAGCGACACAAAAGTATTAGTTTTACAGAAATTTAATATTATAATACAGCAAAACAAAATGAATTTCGATATCGTTGGTCAATCAAAAACTCTGATTGTTATTGTAACGAATAAACAAACGCGCTATCACTCAGTCGGCTGATGGAAATCTGATAACATTCAAGATGACATAAACTATCATATAAAAAAAACTCGCAAATGATTCTGAACTTGACCTATTACAATAAAAATTGGCACTATTTAAAAATGTTAGAATAATGTTTGACTAAAATATTTGAATGAAGCGTTAGAAAAAAAAAAAAAAAAAAAAAAAAAAAAATACACATAAATCATTGGCGTGCAAATTTTCGTTGTTGAACAATAGAATTAGCGGGTCTTGGTAAAAGTAGCAGACTTGATCAAAAATGTAGCGTCCTGTGTTTTTAACATCGACTGGTTTTTTCTTTTTGTTTGTCGAGATGTACGATGGTTATGACAGAATCGCGATACAAAGGACCAGAACAATGGAAGCCCTTGAATGTCAATCCGCGAGTGGATGCATGCGAGCGTGAAAGGGCCGCGCCACATATGTGTAGCAACCGCATTGAAAAGTCGCATAATTTGGTGGCGCGCGTAACGTAAGCTTTTTAGCGTAAAAATGGCACAATGGTCAAGGGCTTTCAAACCGGCGAGCATTGCAAATTAAAGCGACGTGAGTTTGCGCAGATCCGGGCTACATGGAAACCGTGTCGTGCGGTACCACTTTATTGATTTCAAGATTATCACACGTTCCCACAGTTCGCATCTTCGTTCGAGCCATTGTGTTTCCCGGCAACGGCTAATTGCACGATAAAGTCGCAAAGACGGTTTTCTCCGGTTGCTTATCCCCTCATAAGACATTTTTCGCAATTCCCCGCAACATGAAAATTTTCATGCAAAAGTCGATGCACAAGCATGAGCTCAAGTCATTTGCCAATGAAATTAAAGCTCATTACTTCGTTGATTACGAAGTCGACATTCGACGTACTTTGCCATTTACACCCGGCGCCGGTTTTTTTGTCGAGGCTTCGCTGATTCTATCCCTCCTATTTACTCGCTCCCGTGACTTCTTCTTTCAGACTCTTTGGTGCTTTCTATTTAGACATTTTTATGTTGCTTCGGAAGGGCATTATGCCGTGCAATTATTCAATTTAATGAATGCACCGCATGTGTCCATACGGCGTTGACTCGCTCGGTGTTTCATATGTAAATTTATCAACGTGAAAATATGATATAAATATAAGAGGCTCAAGATTTTTTTCATCCTGCTGCACACCAGACGCGAACTTAGTTTCGTTGTTTTTTTAATTATTTGAGGTTGCCAAAAACTGGCGTCCAAATATCAAATCGAATCGAGCTCAACGTAATTTTTATTTTCGTACAATCGATCCTTATGTCGCTCGCGGCAATTGTACATTATTCAGCGCGATCCGCAGCATCAGAAAATTCATCCATTGTTTTTGTCAATGTATTTATTAATGCCTGTAATTCTGGTGTTGCTTTCTGACTGTCAACAATGATTTTTCATTTTTATTCCAATAATAAATGAACCTGGGGCATTTAAATTTATTGAATCTTTGATTTCGATTGCCACGTCAATTTATGTGAAGTATAGAAGTAATTTATATTCGCATGAAAGGTAGCAAACAACATGTAATTGTTTACAGTGTAGATGATTTTTCATTTTTTTAAGTTTTCGTTTAAAACGAAGAAACAATTCTACCTCCTTGCTTCTTTTTGTCGACGAACAAAATTGATGGTCGTTTTCGTTTAAAATGTGTGCCCCTCATTTGAATTGATAGGAAGGACAAATGACTCGCATTTGTATTACCATTCCAACCAATAAATGCACTTGCTGGCTCTGAATTCGTTTGATTGGAACGAGAATTTCACTTGATCATTTGCCAAGAAAGTGTAACTTTACACTACACACGAATAAAGTATTTGGATGGATTTACTTGGGCCAACTGTATATCATCGTTTCGATTCAATCGATCAGTTTTTTTTTTCTTTTATAAAGCGACCGGGTTTGAAAATCAATTGCAATGACTGCAACGAGCATTGACACCGAAAACCGACAAATGTTTGACCGAGCTCGAAATGATTTCCAGCACACTATACGTAATTACTTATTAATTTTGTTCAAACAAAGTCCGGGCCTGGCATTTTCACAGTGCTGCTATTGAAGCTGACCTGTGTAATTTCAGTGACCCGTGTCATGTATGTAAATGACGTCACGTCACAATTACAAACCCGATTCCGTTTATTTGGTTATATAGTAAAATATGTAAATTTTGTAATACATGAATATATTAGTGTAATGCAATTTCACATTCAGATTAGTGGATCGTTCATTTACCAAGCGTATACGATTTTACAAGTGAGAGAAATAATATGAATATGAATTGCTTTGGAAAGTCATCAGATAGAACGTTACAACCCTTTTCTGCTCTTTGACGCAAGGGTTCGAGTAAATGCTTGGAAATGGAAACCATTTTGAAACATTTGAATGGTATTAATCACAATTCAAGTGAAAAAAGTGCGATTCGGTCAGACGTATGAGTTTCGTGACAAATTCTCGGACACTTTTCATGAAATGTTACAATTGTAATTGAGTTTGAAGTTGTTTCAGGATGACAAAACAATTGAATTGCCATAAAGCGCGTGGTAATCTTATGTGTGTTTCGGGGTGTACAGTCTAATTGATTTATAGTACGGCGGGCAAAACGCTTACGTGAGCTACTTAAACACGTCGACAGTTATACCTTGCCGGGCATGTATCAGTAGTTGCATTACTCATCATTAAGTAAAGAGACCAGTCGGCAGTGTTAACAGCGTAACAGCATCACGGAGTGCGATATCGTCATTGACACTAATACTATTCATAACAAGGTGAAAGGTGGGAGTTGCGATATAATTAACGCTACTTATTACGTTTGAATTCATCCGACAGGTATTGACGACGCGTTTTCCGCTGCAGAAATTTGTCGACTGAACTGAGAAACGTGAAAACGATGCAACGCTCGAGTTACGGTGTTCCAATATTGGCTCACTTTATCGAACGTAATAGTTGCAAAGTGGTCTCGCGAGGGCTGTGAAAATCCTGCAACGTTCCAGATCTGATGTTAATTATAACTATAGAAATCGAGATTTGTCAGGAGAGAAACAACTGTACCATATTGTGATACTGATATCTCTGTCTCTGTTTGTCTCTTTCCATCTATAAGTTTCAAACATTAAGGCAAAACTGAAAAGAGAGACGCACACATAGCCTCTTTTCATAGAAACGTCGCAGACGTTTTTTAATGAAATGTGAGGGCTCAGTTAAACGAATGATCGCAGGCGCAACGACTTAAAACATGGCGCCCTTCTATTGAGAAAAGGTGCGGACTTGATGAGTTGAAATGTAAAATGGAAAACAGGCATGGGGAGAGAGGGAAGGGGTTGTTCTCCGAACTTCACACATAAAGCTCCAACTTTGACGGAAAAATGTTCTTCACTGTCGACGAATCAGCGCATCTGATTAATTAAGAGTCACGCAAAAGAAAGACATACAACTTTTTTCGACGTTCACAAAACTGCTGCTTTTACAAACAAACAAATTTTGTTTTCTTCCGTTACATTTTGAAATTGCACTGACAACGAAATTCATAGCTCGCTATTTGCATCGACGATTATTTGACTCTTTTGCTTTGATGGGTGCTTGAACGAAAAAAATGTTAAAATCATGTATGTATTATACGCGCGCGGGGTGCGGTATTGATTCATTAATGATGCAGAGGAGAGGTTGATCGTTGTTCCTTATCATCGTAAAACTAAGTAATTTATGTAATGTCAGTGTGCTACTTGAAAGCGTCTGAAAACGTGTAGTTAGAGCGACCTGGGAGCACAGTCACGTCGAGAGCGATGGAATGTGTTGGAAACAAGAGGTCGGTTGAAAATAAAAAAGAGGGTGATTAGACTGGGGAGTAGAAATGTCGCTGCTGCACGAAACGAGTCGATAATTAACAAGCTAAGAGTCAAGTCACTTTGCGTCTCTTCGATGACTGTGTGCAAGCAAGTGAAATGTTAATGAGAAAACTTGCATTTTTTTTTCTTTTTGAGCACTAAATGTTTTTCACCGGTTTCGCCATCACAATTTTTCGTCAACAAACTGTCAATCGGATCTTCATCATTTTTCCGTTTGAAAAATCATTTTTCCAAACGAGATCAAAGAGATGCGTTACAACGGATGTGCTTTCGCTTCTGTTATATCGGTCTTGAATTAATATGCGCAAACACATCGTCAGATGTGTCAGGGTAGAATTAAATTTAGCACCGCGCACAGTAAATAACTCATTTTTCTTTCATAAAATTGGGTCTTTTTTTTGTAACTTTTCATCCAAACACAAAGCTAAGTTAGTATTTTAATGAGAATATCTTTCACAATAGCCACGGTTCAACCCGATTTCAATTGATGCTTCGGAAAAAACAGATTGGCCAAGAAAATGAGAAACCCGGGAGCTTTTAATGAACTAAATCAGACTTGACTTGAAAGAATCGCGACTGAATGAACTTCTTTACGAAGTCGGATCAACTTTGCCCACGATGAGGTTGAATGCATTGAACCCTGAAACCTACAGCCGATTTTCCACGTATAAAAATTGAATTTAAAAATATCGACCAATAATTCTCATGTGATCCAATTTTGTTTGTTTGTTTGTTTATTTGTTTATTTATTTTGACGAAACACTCAATAAGTGACTCTTTCAGATGAAAATTTGCTTTAATTCAAGTAATTAAAATTATGATAATCTCACGAACAACGTTTTATTTTTTGTTTCAAGTCTGTTGTAATCAACAATAGCGATGTATCTCGTAGGCAGCAGGAAAAAAAAGTTTTGTTTATTAAATTGAAAGCCATTTCGGAGGGTTTAATTTGTGTGACAATTTCTCGCGGAATTACATGTTTCTTTTTCAGTAACTAGAAAAGATGAAAAGATTCGGTGTAGCTTGAACTCGCGCTTGTAGTTCGTGGCTCGGTAGAGGGTCAAAGAACCGCAGCATGCGTAGAGGAGTGTACGCAAGTACTTATTCGGGGTGAGAAATGGGAGGATCCAGGCTGGTGCTGGGGTTCTGTTTCCTAAGGTTTAATTGGGCGGGAAATCATTTCCAATGCAATGCGCGAACGCAGCCGTCGCGTAATCACCGTAAAAGCGTTTTCAAAAAGGCTTAAAAATCGATGCGTGTGTATGTGTGTGTGTGTGTGTGTGTGCGCGCGCGAGCTCCGATTGTTAATCCTGCGCATTTTCATCCACCGGTGCTCTTTCAATTAAGCTCACTTATCTGCTGCTCGACTTCTTTATCACGTCGGATTCATATATCATTCGGCGAAATCCGCGTTTACCTTTTTACAATTTTAGTTTTCGTTCGTACATTTACTATTTCATCTCTGAGACCCTTTTTATTTTTCAAGCATAATCATTGACAAGATCTTGTGCTTTGTAATTAGCAGCAGGTTCAATTTTCATAACGTTGAATTATTCGTTGCACAAAATCAATCCCGAGAGATTTGTGTACTCTAGACGCTTCAACACTTTTGTCATACATTGTTAATGTTCATGTATAAACGGTGTGGTTGAGTTGAAGAATTTTAGTAATCGCAAAAAATTGTTTGAAATTCACGAATTTATGCATTTGTAAATAAATATTGTAAATAGAAATGTTTACAATTGTTTTATCATAAAATGAAATTTACTGTTCAATTTTTTTTTCTAGAACTTATCATTTAAATAATAATTAGGTTAGATTTGGTAATGATTCAAACTTTGTGGAACCAAGTCCAAAACAGATAAAACTTTGACACCAGAAAACACACGGAAACTTGTAACTTTGACCGAATTTCTTGTACATCTTCTTTTTAGTTCTATTTTTTTTTTTTTTTTTTTTGGCAAGTAACTCGGATACCTACTTTTCAGACAGTTTTGCGCGAACTGTAGATACCGAGATATGAGGTTTGTGAAAACTTGCTTGAGCGTATAAAATCAGTTTCGTCATTTTATAACGTGTGGTTTAACTTTTTGAAAAAATTGTTTTCAAAAAATTATCTGCGAAACAATTGAAAATGAACAATGTAAAATTAAACTTTCGGAATTAAGTTAAATGAAAAGGATTTGATCTGAGATTTTATGCCTATTATAAAGATAATGAGTTAGACATCCTTTTAAGTCCTATTTTCCATTTTGACATTATTCAATTTTAGATAATTACTGACAAAAGGGCAGGTAAATGCTCGGTTCGTTGACACGACATAAAATCTGACGGCATCGTTTCGCATCAAGGTTATCATTATACAAGGTGATATTAACTGGTTTCGAAGTCTATAGTTTCCTTTATGTCTACTTTCGTGATTACCACCATTTACAAGACGGAAATTTTATCCAAAGTGCCGATTATTTTTGAGTATGTGCATACTCTTTTTTGTTTGATTAGAGTAATGTAAAAAGAGGGTTATTGATTTATATTGTACAAACACACGGTTATTTAAAACCTTTTGTACCAAATTTTCATCCGCCTCATCTTGCAACTTTATAGAATTTGACTATACCATTATCATAAAGTTATATTTTCAATTATAAAAGTTGCTCAAGTTTCTAAAAATAAATATGAAATGAAATTTAATAAAGAAATCTCAACTTTTTTTTGTTACAAGAAATGATGAAAATTATAATATCCGAATATTTTGAAAACATTTTTAAATATAATTAACCTCAGAAGTTTTTAAAACAAGCTTTTTTCTGAAAATCTAGCAACACAGATTAATGTTGATCAAAAACATTTGTTTTACTGAATTTACTATATTCAAATTAATTAATTAGATAATGCATTTACACATTAAATCGAAACATATATACATTGTTGGGCTAATATTGGTATAACAAGTAAATTAACTAATACAAACAACAAATTTTATATATTTACAATTATGTATCATTAAAATCAAACAAAATGCTGTTGTATTAATAAGTATGGTATTATACAAAGAACGAGCTTGATGAAGTATCTCAGTTGTGGCGCAAAGCACCACCATAATGCATATTTCATTGCTCAGCGGAAAAAAAATTACTTGTTTCGTGTACTGTAAATCACAAAATTATATGAAAACGTGAACACACTGTGAAAAATCGATGATCTCGATAGGAAATCCGCTACTTCGAAATTCGATTCGGAAACAACGCGTGTTCAAAAGAAAGACAATTTATCTCGCACGGCTCCGACGACTGGTACTGGCGTCTTATCGGGCCGAGGATCGGGCCGGCGGTGGTGTGCAAACAGCAAAACCTAGCACTGCGAAACGAAATTCCAAGCATAAAACAGAAACTTGATACGATGCCAGGCGTGATTCAAGTTTGAATAGCGTTGCGTTTAACCGCACGACTGATGGATAACCGGATTTTCGCACGCGGGCGTTCTTATGTGTACATCACGGGAAATAAGAGAGGAGGGAGAGGAAATATATAATCCCGGGAGGTCTCGCGCGCGCGTCCCGTAACCCAAATTGGCGAGCATCGAAGGCAGCCTAGAATCAGGCCAGGCCGGCCGATCAAATTAGCAACGACACCCGAGTGAAATGCATTCCTCGACATGCCTTTTGTGCTCGATTATAATGTTTGGTGGGAACGTTATCGAGCATCAGCTCGTGAGGTCCGCTCTGAATCGGAGCTCTGGGTAAAGGGGTCAACCCAGAGCCCAAGCTCCAGTAGCGCAGAATTGTCAATAAACCACTATCGAGCGCATCTTCTGTCCATTTAGTTCGATCACTTTGCAACGAGAAGGGACGCCTGACAGAGACAGAAAGTGATTGCGAGAGAGAGAGAGAGAGAGAGAGAGAGAGAGAGAGAGAGAGAGAAGGAGAGCAAGAGCGAGAGCATGCGAATAGCAGGGAATCGTGTTAATCCCGCCAACCAGATTAATCGGAAACAGAACTATCGTGCAAATAGGCGCGAGATAACCCGCCGCTGCTGCTCTGGGTTCACCTATCTGCAATCGTGTCCGACGCTCTGACATAACGCACAACGATGCCCCACAGTTTCGATCGACCTGGTTGCTCTGCATTTCGAGCAGGCCGAATAACCCGCCCACCCAATTGCCCAGCCGATTTAATTACAGAGTGCCCCGCGATCTTTAATTTTCGCGGACACAAAGTTCTCGATTAACGGCCTGGCACAAAAGTGCTCTCTGCCAATTAAACCCGGGCTCGCCTGTGCGTCATCGTGTTCAATAAACATCCAGTTGAAAAGCCCGCGCTTTGTTCGACTCAAAACTCGGTCCATTGTATTTGCGATATTGGCCGCTACAGTCTCGCGATAAATGCCCAAAAAATATGCCTGCAATGATAAGCGAGCTGAATTTGTTTGTTTTTTTTTTTCTGTTTTTCTTTCTTTTTTGGAAGGGAATTTGAAATAATGCTGACCCAGTTTACACGCGTAAATTAATTGGTGCACAAAACCCCCGCCCAATCGATAACCCGAAATAACAATCCAATCATGTTGACGTTTGTGATTGAATTTTCCTCCTGTGTGTTTTTGTGTGTTACAGCTGTAAAAAAAAGTTCGTCCTGGTTCGTATAAAAATGGCTTGTTTCTTCCTTGACATCGTGTTTCACGTAATGCCAAAACCTTTGCCATCCGAGGCAAGAAAAATTTATATCCTTCACAATTGCTCGCGACGCTTTTCAAACACAGGAGCAAACATTATTTTTTTTATTTTTTTTTTTTTACGCACCAAATGTTCTGTCTCTCTTTGCAATCTTTGCAGTTATGAAGAATTTTGTCAACGTGAGCGCAAATGTGGACAGTTGAAAATTGAACGTTAAAATGTTCAACGTAGGTATAATTTTTAAACTGAATAAAACGTTAACTAACGTAGCGCAATGGAATTAGGGTATTAATCAATTTGAGTTACTGGATCGTTGATACATGTGTACGCTGCATCTAGATCGAATAGCAAATCGCACAGGCAATTAAATGTGCGCATCAGTTCGATCCCGGTAGAATTCGTGATTGCCTGAGAATGCTCTGATGATTTTACAGAAGAATTGAAAATTTGATTGTTTTTGAAAACAACTTTTTGAATAATCACGATTGAAGAATGACGATTCTTAGACAAATTAATTTTCGTGATTGTTCATATCATCTGCAAAAAAATATGTTTGTTATCAATCATTTAGTGCTAAAATTGACATTTTTAAACCTTATATCTAAAATAATATATTTCACATATACTTTATGCATTTAAAATATATCCGTATAAACTTTACACATATTTCATCAAAAAAATTTATAAATTTGAATATAAAATTAAAAAAAAAATAAGTTGCTTTCAATAACTTACGTCTAAATCAATTAAATGATTTATGCCGATGATAGTTGTATCGTTGAAAGCTACAGGTTTGAAATTGCATTATTATAATCCATAGATATTTATTTTCCACGTTTTTGTGTGTATTTTGCATGATCAATAAACTGATTTATGAATTAGTTGAAATGCGTTTTTATTGAATCGAAACGGACGTAGATGCGTATGTACATAGAGAAATCATCAAACTGGTGTTCGCATGCACTATAATAACCATCAGCGGGTTATGCAGTAATTATTTGAGCGTTCAATGACTGATAGGCGTGACACCTATCCAGTGACATTCAATGACGTCAACAAATTCGATTGAATAAAAGAGTCTCGTTAATATACGTAGGTATACGCAGCAGCAAAATCATTAAGGCCTTTCAGACCACAACGTGTGCTATGTGAATGTCATTTCTCTAAAATCAAGTTGAATAATTCATACAATGACACGTTATTATGTTAAACAATATCAAATTAGATCTAATTAAAAGATCTTCAATTGTGCTTTGAAAACAAAATAAAATAAGTCTATATAAATACACGGCTTTTGTATGCCGCTCCTAAAATTGCACGGATGGTACAGATATAAGCAGTTTCCTTAATTTACTTTTTTTTGCATCACTTATCAAAGTCAGGATGCAAAAGAGTTCGGCCTGTTTTTGTGTCGCCGCGGAGAATAAAAGCTCACCGTCGCCTTCTTCCCTTACCAAAATGTTTAGCAGAGCTCGAAACTTATCCGCTTATCGCGTTAAATGTGTAAACATGCTCTGACTTATTGTTGGCGAAATTAGAGCACGTTGAAACTAAAACAATACAAAATAATTTAAATTCCCTGGCATTTGACACTATTATCTTTGCTATCGTGTAATTTAACTTTTTATAGATATAAATTTTATTGTTTTTATTTTTTTAACTATAACTCTCTGTACTGAACAACACTTCAATGCCTTGCCCGAATACCAACGTTTCACCTCATCAGTCCTCCGACCTCGTTCCTCAGCTATTGAAAAATTGCTATCGGAAATTTCTATGGCATAACGTCATTGTGAAGAAAAGACCGGCGCCTCTAATAAATTTTAATCGATTTTTTCTACTCGCTATCGTCTACCAGTCAAGAGAATGGACTTTGCCGACACACCGCACGTTTTTTGTATAACAAAGTCTTCGCATTCAATTATTTTATCTTCATCTTGTCACTGAAACAAAATTAATTATCAGCAATACAATTTTATAATTCACTTTTGATATTTCGTATTTTTAATCCTCATTATATATAGGTCTGATAAGCCCAGTCGGTTTTTATTCAATCAACATTTTGTTCAATCTACTTTATTTTATTTAATTGACACGTCAAGTTATTTGGCCTATATATATATATATATATATATATATATATATATATATATATGAAGAATTGACACATCCTTCGCGCCAAGCCAGAATCAATCAATCCACTGCAATGTTACGTCCTGGCAACAATTAACATATAAATTAACAATTTTAAAGTTAACTCTTTTATTTAATAATACGCAATGAAAGAAGGTCATTCTCACCGGTCA
>JAQQRF010001551.1:0-10680 GCA_030523145.1 Trissolcus brochymenae | reverse complement strand
GTCAATGTGAGTGCTATATGCATATAGGTAACAGCTTCCATCATAAAAGCCAGAGCGTTTCAAAAGTGGTGTGTTTACCTTTATCCCAGGGTCGTACTCGAAAATGTAATAAAATGGCTTGATCGTTATCAACTATTAAAAATTACTAACTTTGGAAGTGTATAGAAATTAGGAAAGACCAAAAATATACATATGAATTGATTGCAACTGTAACATTCTAATTTTGATGTCAGATTCACTTTTTTTTTCTTATTCACAGAAACATACTGGACGGTCATTGTATATTTCCAGAGAAGACTTTGAAAATATTGTCAGCAAATCTACCGCTGGAAGCATTATTCGAGCATTAACTACAAGATTGTTTGGTATCCACGTTTTAAAAGAGACCACACCTACTGGGTTGTCACGGACGAAAGACAATAATGGGAAAATTATTATAGAAATGAATGAATACCACGTCAGAGTTCTTCATTATTTTCTTTGCTGACGAAGCTTTCTGACGAAGAGAGCTTCCGATCTGAGCTGTCATCGGATATTTCTCAAAACCAATATAAACTATGAATATGGTGATCATGATTGTGTGTTAACCAGTCAATTTGTACCCTGGTTTCGTGTTTTAACACGTACTAAGAAATCGATCGTTTTACGATCCAGTATTTAAGGATAAATTTGTCTTAGTAAAAATTAATGTGGTGTTTCTATAGCATGTAATGGACGTAAACATAAGAAATGACATCGAAAATTTTATTAGAAGATGCTATATTGGTCAAAAGTATCAAAGTATTATAAGCAACGTGACTGAAAACGCGGGTCCAAATGTAAATTGCGGAACCTGTCCAGACAGTCTAGAAAACAGTAGGCTCGATTTATATGGACTAATTACAGGATCTAACGATCACAATTTTTGATACTTCTTAACTATCCAAGACGGCATCACAAAATATTTTATTGCAATTCCATTACTTGACACCACGGCATACGAAGTAGCCTTTACATAACAAATCACACTGTCGACGTATGTAGAAAACAAAGATTAGTCGAGGTGGTCTCAACAAACATAGAAAAAAGGGTTACACAGCATCACGATGTCGAAACCAAATAATGTCAGTTATGCAACTGCATGAGACATACTGCCAGAGACTGCAGGTCACAAACTCAGCCTCCCTCCAATAACTTGAACAACTACAGCCAAAATTAAAATAATAATACACTTGGCGAAATAATTAGCACGCCCCTCGAATTTTTGCCATTTCGAAAACTGTCATAACTTTGACAAATTTCATCGAAAAAATTATTTTCTTCACATTATACTAAAGCTTGAAACCTCAACTTGAAGATTTTTTGTTGAAAAAATGCCAACTTCACATCAGATGGCACTGTTATCTGATGATTCGATGGCAGAAATTTTAGGAGGGAGTATAGTAGTTGTTTTGCGGAGTATAGCAATTCCAGGTGTTCGAAATGTAATCAATTTGGACCCGAAACATTCTCGGAATTCGCGATTCTCTAATACAATCGGCTGTAATTATTGTAAAATGGACAGTCATTTGTTAGCTGATTGTCGAGTAAGAGCTTATAATAATTCAAGAAGTCAGAAAAACTTCTCGGACTTCCTCACGAGTGGGGAGGAACGCAAGAGCCAACCACAGAGCCTCAACCTGAATTAACAATCATAGAAAAACCGATACAACTAACACAGCCATATCAACAAGCTATCACACAGGCTATCATACAAGCAAATGGTAAAAGAAAACTGACCTTATTGCTAGATAGGGAGCCTTACCTTACTTGATCAGCCGAAAACATATCCAGAATATCCAAGACATAAAACGAACCAAAATCCTTCTTAGTAGTATAACATCATAATCAGTATTTACACTAAGCAAAATTACAATGAACCTCATGGGATCATCTATCGATTTCCACGTAGGACCTGATGACTTTATCTTCGAACAAGATGGTATATTAGGTTCAGAATTTTTCCGAACAAATCAAGTAAAAATAAGCTATGCTGAAAATTGTTTAATATTGAAAACAGAAAAATTTTTTTTTTAATAAGGGTTCTGAAAGTGAAACTTCCGCCAAGAAAAAGAACAGTTGTTAATTTAAATTTATTCAACACACATTTAAAAGAGAGATACATATCAAGATGTAATTGATAAGATGGTAATTGTTTAGAAATGGATCAAAACAATATCACATACATGATAATAAGAAATACCATAATGAATGAAATCACGATTGATATACCACCTCTTAGGATAGAGGAAGTGGAAATAACAAGTAAAGAAATGTTACAATGTTAATTTACGATACATGTTTCAATAGTGAAATTTTCGAAATTCAACCAATTCTAAAGTGTAATGTGTGTACCCACAACGTTTTGATTTACGCTATCTTACCAGAATTTAATGATATACTTATACTGGACGAATCAAAAGCAGGCGACAGTAACGCTAACGAAGAAAAATAGAATCAAGATATTTCAGCAATTCTAGTACTGGTACTACAACCAAACCTCGCAAACCGTTTGAAGAAACAAAACAACTGTCTAGCACTTATTCCTTAAATATCTGATCAACCCGAAAAGTTTAGAATACGTCTCAAGTTCTGGTTTGTAGCATGCCACAATACAATTTTTACCACACATGCATACATATATCGTTCAAATGCAAAGTACATTGCGCGGAGCAGAAGCCGTTCTTTTGTCTGATATTTTCCAAGTTGTTATGCTTAAACCAGGTTGATGCAATGAACTACGAATTTTTAATATAACTTATTTATTGCAGTCACTTGTCTGTGTACAAACGTCGCGGATCGTTAATTGGCGTAATTAACGGAGATTAGGTGTGAACTGCCGATTTTCGGCCGCGCTCTCATTTTCATTAATGTGTGGGATACGCCCTCGCAGGGGGTCTCCCACCTATTAGTGGGTGGCATAATCACCTCCCCTAAGACACCTTCCGTCAAGGTGACTGTCGCCACGCGCAGAAAAAAGACCTTAATTGACAGAATTCGGGAGTCAAATCGCTGACTAAAAATTGGTCAGCAATTTGGCAGGATGTCGTTCAGACGGAGTACGGTTACTCCGTCAATTGAGTATTTAAGAAGTAAATTGATATTTCAATTAACAATTTAAAAAGTTAATGAAAAATAGAATTAGTTATACCTGGTTAACTTATTATGCCTGGCATAATAGTCGACTCTTCCCGGGGTAGCGTGAGTCCCGTCGCGCGAAAATGAAGTCTGCCAGCTAGGTTCACAGGAGAGATACTTGTGAATTTTAATGTTAGGTATTTTTTTTGATTTGTGCAATTATATTTTTTTCCGTTTATTCATAAATCTAATGAGAGTTATATTGTGTGTGTATGAAAAATGTACTTAATTAACAGCATCTGTGACTTCCTGGTTCTCAAAACTTCCTTAATTCTAGTTTACATAGTATAGTCGTTGGGGAGCATTGGTCCGTCACTCGGGTCATCCCATAGGTCCCACGTAAAGCTTAAGTTTGATGAATAGTAGAGTATTCCTGAAGTGGCTATAGAATTAGTAGTAGTAATGGTTATTGCGTCGTTGTGCTCATGTAAGGTCCTCGAGGTAATCCTGGGGGCCCCTTTTTGTGGCACTAAATCCCTTTTTTGAAATCATCGTGCCTTAGGATAGGCCTGGTTTGGCGTTAGAACTTATCAGAGTAAGTTAGTTATCGTAACTTATTATATGAAATTTGCAGAAAAATGCATGTCTTAAAGAACATTTTGGTTGCATGTAATATCCTTTGGTTATTTATATAGTTATATGTATAATTGAACATATGTAGTGGCACGATACATGCAAGAGCCAAAGACTTATTTTGTAACCCTCGTATTTTTTTAATTTTTGTAACTATCGTAGGTTTATTGTCGCTCAGGTTAATTGGTGAAGAATAGGTTTGGAGTTGCAGCGATTTATCTAGGTGAGCGATAGATGACCTTATTCACCAGATTTCTGACCGTATTCCACTTAAAGGAAGAAAAAAAGAAGTTAGTTTTTAGTTAAGGAAAAAAGGAAAGTTGGTCTAAATGAACTGTCTCAAATCTTGTTATTCATCATGAATTTTTGATCGAGCACAAATTCATACTCTTTCTATTCACAATGAACCTTAAGCTATCGAGGCGGCACACAATGCGAAATAATGCAGTTGCTGTGGGTTAATTCTTTATTCAATTTATATTAATTGAGTTGAACATTTTGTTTTTATGAATTAAGCGTAATGATAGGCATTACGTAACAGTGCTTTTAAGTGTGAAGAAATGAAGAGAAGTGTGGATTATAAGCTTAATCGGACGTGATAAAAAGTAAACTTCCAGCAGTCCGGCATTAAAATTACCGAACCAACCAGGGATGGGCCAATTTTAATTATTCAGAACTTGATTAAATAATGAATAAAATTCTATTCCTTATTTTATATTTAATTCAGTTTTAAATAATAAATAAAAATCCATTATCGGCAAATCTCTAAATGAAAATATGATCATTGATTAAATGTAATATGAGAATTTTTTCGCATAGTAAAGAAATGAATATTAATTTACTTGTGTACTATACATTTTTCGAATAGTAATGAATAAATAAATAAATAAATAAATATATATATGAACAATTATATATGGCCTGCACTCGCGTCTCAAATCCACGCAACCTTCATGTATACGCTCCGGATGGTAAAACTTATAACGTTGTGTATCAAAATGCGTTGTTATAAATTTTTTTATCATCATATCATATAATCTTTCTGCTGTTAATGTACAATGATTCTCAATAAACATGAGGTTTTACCACTTTCGGGTGGGTTTTTCCTCGCGCACAGCACATTCAGCTAGTATATATATATACTAGCTGAATGCCCGTGCTCCACACGGGCAATTATCGTCGTTGCAGTATTTAATTTATCCTTATCTTCATGTGTACGAATTTGAAATTCATGATATACTAACATACACACATGCTGTGCGCGAGGAAAAACCCACCCGAAAGTGGTAAAACTTCATGTTTATTGAGAATCATTGTACATTAACAGCAGAAAGATTATATGATATGATGATAAAAAAATTTATAACAACGCATTTTGATATACACAACGTTATAAGTTTTACCATCCGGAGCGTATACATGAAGGTTGCGTGGATTTGAGACGCGAGTGCAGGCCATATATAATTGTTCATAAGAAAAATATGGTTTTTCAAATGGACGCCGGCAAAGCGCAAAGTTTGACCCTGAGACTTATTGATGGTCATAGCAAATGCTAACTTTACAGGCAATTGTTTCCTCTCAAACTCGAACACCAAATCTGTCGGAATTATAGGAATCTGCGGAATCATGACCTCTCTTCCTTGATAAGCTTCAGTGATTATAGTTCCTCTAATCACTCTACCACTGAGATCGGTGATACAAAGTCTGATGCCATAGCAGAGTAGAGGTATATTCAAATTACGTAATAAGATAATCGGAGTTCCTATTTTCACTGTTGGCTTATAGGATGGAACGCCAGACAACTCCAAGGAATTCAGAAATTCTGTCGGGTAATGTACTGCTTCGTTGATGTTCATCACAAAATCAAATGATGTGTAAACAGTTGCATCTCCTGGTATCAGTTGTAAGATCAGCTCATTCAGATGATTGACGGTGTCATTCGTAGGAGCTAATATAGCTCTCTCACATAACTAATCTAGTCTTTCGTAATTCAAATAAATGTCTGGAAAGACTTAAGGCAGTAATTAGAACATTAGTGGAATGAATGATATTACACAATTCCAAATATGGAACGATCGTTCACGTCTGTTTGTAGCAAACCATTAAAGTGTGTATAATCACATGCTTGATGCTCGCATTAAGTTGGTCAGCTGCTGTTCCGCGGGTGATAACAGGTAATGTTTGTCGAAAATCGCCAGCTAATATGACGATTAAACCACCCATTAGTAGATTGTTGTTACGAATGTCTCTCAAACTTCTATCAAGAGCTTCCACAGCATGCTTGTGGGAAGATATTCATCTCACACTAACAGCTTACATAAACGCAGCATGCGTGTCCTGTCACTGTTTTTGCTAATGTTGCGAACAGGAGTATCTTGCTAACAAAAAGTTAAATCGCTGTGTGCGGTACGACCTCCTTTAAGTAATGTAGCGGCGATACCTAAAAAATTCAATGATTGATTATTTTATCGTGTTAACTTCAAAAATCAATGCCAAAATATTGTGAGTCATAATTGTAGGTGATCGTGCCAAAAGCACGCCCTACTTAATTTGTTAAAAGATAAAAAAAATCAAACTTTGCATTCGAGCAAAAGCCGCGATTGCAAGTTTTCCAAAAGTCACACAGAGAGTGTCTTTACCGACGCCTCTGAAATGATGCGAATAAATACGGAGACTCAAGGCAAAATTAAATACTCGATCAAAATATGATTTTGACCGAGCTCGAGAAAGAAAATAATATGAATAAAATAGGTAGACGCTACCTAGATTTACTTGGATTTGAATTCCTGTTTATAGTATAGAATTATACTGTTTATAATATAGAATTATATTTTGATGAATGAATTTTAATACGAACTTCAAATTATAAAATAAACTGCCGAATTGGAAATTGCACAAACTAGATGAACGCTGAAACCGTTACAATATGTTAACTGCCTAAAGTTAATGCACAAACTATTATTAACAAATAAAATATAAGGCAAAAGAAACGTTTTAATCAAGGGCTTTAAAGATAAGCTCACCTGATGAGGCGACGCGTCACAGATACATTACATGAGGAAAACTGATTGAATCTCAAATGCAATAATATAATCGAAAAATTGAGGTACTACTCGAATAAATGTGAGATACAACTCACTGCAAAAGTTAGGATTAGATACAGAGAAAGGTGATTTTCGCAAACTCAAGTAAAAGAAAATTCAAATCAGAACGGGCTCACCAAATTTTTGCCCGTTGATCAGCAATAAAGTTGACCAAGAATACCGCACAGTTTGAAATAAATAAATTCTAAATTTATGGTTGATCGCGGTTAAAAACTGATCAAATGCAAAACAACGGAGCAATAATAATTAAAGTTCCAAATGACAACTAACTCGTTATAAATTTTTGGGTTCTTTATATACCCGGGTGCCGACCTTGGAGGGGAAAATTACTAACGCGAAATTCTATAATATTCAAAAATTTATTTACAAAAATAAAAGAAAAGAAAAATACATTTTGAGTTCCTCGGAGACGCTCCAAATCACCATTAATAATAAAGTAATACCTGAGGACGCCAAAGCTAAGGCTACATCATGGTGACTTCTTATAGAAGATAACAAATGATTCAATATAAATGTTTTGCCCGTACTACCGCAGGCATTAAGAAAAAATATAGCGAGAACGTTGGACTCAATGTTTTGCAGCACGGTTTCATAAAATGATCATTGATCATTCGTCAGATTCGGAAAAGTCATCTTAACTTCTGCTGCAACTGCCTGTGCATCTTATTGAAGTTCCAAACGAACGTCATTATTATCTGGACCAACGAATTCAGGAGCAGGTAAGCCATAATCTGTGACGTGATGCTCTAAAAGTTTTTATTTATATACATATGCGTTAAATGTGATAAAAGATACCAGATATATGATATTTACCTGATTTGGAAACAACAATTGTATCGATAAGGATGAGAGCCTCATTATAAACATAATCACAATCAATTAAATCCAGGCCACGTTGTTCATGACCGTGAGCTATATCTTCAGACATTGGTTCCTTGAATTGATTCCAAAAAGCGAGAGGATTGGAAACCTCACAGAAGGTCAATATGATGGAGAATAACCGTCTCAACTGAAAAGGAAATCGCACTGCTATTGCCTCTTCCATAGTGAGATTCCAGTGATCGTCGTTCTCCGAAAGACTTAATACCTCGCAGGCTTGTCTGTAAGTTGCATATTCCTCACCGTCGAGCGTTCGAAGGGCAGCAAAAGATGTTGGACCTCTTATAACCATCAGTAAAAGTCGTAAGCAAAAACACTCAAATTGATTGGGATGCACTGCATACATACGTCCAACTGCAGAAGCTTGTCTCACTGTTGGCAAATCAGGAACACAGATGCCTTGTTTTCAACGTTTCCACGACCTTGAATTTATATTCAACGTAAAATAGTTCGGAACCTGAGAATATAGTAATGTCTTAGCAAATTCGTCGATTTGGCATAAATAAAAGAATGCAGTGAAAGTAGTAGCTGAAGGGTTCTCAAGTCGCTGATGTAAATTCTCATCGTTAAAATATATTCGCTGACCATTATCTAGATGGACAGTTAAATGTACAACTGGTGGAAAACGTTCGTGCAAAAAAATTTCTTGAAAAAATTCAAGAGTCGCCATATAGCTTCGTTACTGCTGATATATCCTCTAGTTTGATACATTTGTACTTCATCTAGAGAATTGGGCTCTCTGCGAGTATTACGAAACTCGAAAATTGCCTGATCAGAACCCCATCAGGACATTTTTTTTTAATTTAAATCATGATCAGTTATTCAACTTGTACATGTTGCCAAGACAATAAACAATTCTCATGTTTATAGAAAATAGTTTTGATAATAGCTTGTAAAAATTTGAGTATTTGCTATACCGTATTTACGTCGATTCTTACTTATTTTGGTATTTCAAAGTACCATCATACAAATCATACAAAGTTATTTGTATCCAATCGCAGTCAAAATTGCATTATATTTTGGTTTTTCTAGAAAATATAAATAATCTGTTGTTATATTCAAATTTCACAAAACCAAAATTTTGAGTTATAATTTTGAAAATCATTTTTTCAATTTTTTTATACAAATTATACATCATATTCAATTTTAAAATAGCCTATAGCATTCCTGGGGTTCTAACCATTTCATCTATGTCATTCAATTATATAACATAATAATATATCAGTTTTATAACTTCGTTTAAGCGTGATGCACGCACATACAAATAAACAAACAAACAAACAAGGAAACAAACATATTTCTTTTTTTATACATTAGTAAGGATATATATGTCTAGACTTATCTGTTATTTTTTCTGTTCGTTCTTCTTATGGTAAAAGAAATGTACGAAACTAATACAACAATATATGATGAAATTGAATGATAGTAATTATTTTGCGATGAAATTGCTCACAGAATTGTTTGATCGTTATTCACTTGTTTTCATAGCAATTAAATACATTTACTTAACGATTTCAAACATTTTACAGACGAGTCATAAAGAAGTTTATACGGATGAATATTTAGAGTACGCACGGAAAAAGAGAAAATCTATGACAGATGAAGGGATAAGTCGAAGTGCTCCGTCCTTGCAAGCCAAATTTGACAACAACTTGACTGCTTTGTTTGAAACCATGTTGCAATTCAGCATCATTGAAAGATCAACTTCCAAGAAAATGATTTAAGGTTTTTTTTTTATTTCATGCCCCTTCAACTGAATTTTTTGAGGATTTAACTGATAACAATTGATTTAATAATTCATGTTTCTGTAGATCTTCAAGCAGGTCGAAAGAAAAAAGTCAAACCTTTATCTCGACGGTAAATCGTTTGAAAAAATTAAATCAGACTTTGCTGAGAAGCTCGCGGCTCTGAAAAAAAATTTGAAAAAAATAGAATATGTTTGCAGCACTTCAGACATCTGAACTTCCAACTTTCGCAGATTTTTGGGAGTAACATTTCACTGGGCAACAGAATTATTCGAATATGAAATTTGATACAAACAACGTTACAAAAATTTCTAAACTGTAAATGTGTGTGTAAATAAATTCTAATAATTCACAAAAACTGTTTACAGCTCGATTCGATGTCTTTAAAAAGAATGTCAGTAGTTGTAGCATGCCGAAGATATGTACGGACTCATTCTTACAACCGAATCGCCGAAATGCTTCCTAATATTTATGCTAATTTAGGACTCGATGCCGACAAAATCGTCGCAGTATGCACTAACAACGGCTCTTATTTTGTTAAATTATTCCGAGAACTCGGAGTTACAACTTATGATTCTTTTTCAAGTAAGCGATTGTGATAATTTATTATTTATATTTTCATGCGTGACATTTGTATGATGATTTTAAGCGTTATGGAACGTTAACCATATTAATGAAAATATATCCTCTCAGGAAATGCTAGTGATGAAAATGTGCCTTCGGATGAGGGATATCGCCCAGGATCTGTTGGTGACTCGTCAACAGAGGATGTATCAGATGAAAAGTCAGAATCTGCGAAACAAATATTTCCTGATTTTCGTTTTCTTCCTGTCACTTTCGATGCACTGAAGATCATTCTGGATAACCGCCTATTGTTAACCCAGCACGAAGTGACGATGCAACGCTTTAGTGATACAGAACAAATCAAAAATGCACTTTCTCCAACGCCAATACTACATAGTAGTATAGAGGATGTATAGCCCCTTTTCTAAAAATACACATCAGTGCAGCGCGGCGTAACTTGGGCTTGCAGAAGCAGGCGTGTGGCAGGAAATTTCGGGTGACCGTTTGCGGCAGGAAAATTTGGGTGACTCTTTCGTGACGTCATGCCCTCTGGCCTGTAAGCCCATAATAACTTGGAAAATACTTTCTCTTTTCGCTCGATAACTATTATATGATCATTCAATATGATTTATAAAATTTGTTTAGAATTATTAAAAGGG
>JAQQRF010001550.1:0-22143 GCA_030523145.1 Trissolcus brochymenae | reverse complement strand
CCGTCTCCGATGGCTCTCCCGAGGAGACGCCAGGAACTGTGCGTCGCGCAAGCCGGGTCGGCCCCTGCTGACAGTGCCAGAGCGTACCTCCCGGTCTTGTTCGACTCACATGCTGTCAGGGTGGTCTCCTCCGAGGCCCACCTGGTCCCCCAGGTGGCTTCAGCGGCGGTAAACAGTGGACAAGAATCAATTCTGAACTTTTTAGGACCCTTAAATGTACAAAAAAAATCATTTTCCAAAAAAAAATAACAAACGCATTATTCATTCCGATTCTCATTGTTTCTCCTCAAAAATTAACAAAAGCTACTTTACCGTTTTTGTCCTGTCAGGCCCTATCAAAAAAAGAAAAAAAAAAGCTCTCCTCTCTGGACTTTTCGGCTGGATTTTTTAGTCAAAAAAAAAACTCCGTTATAATATATAACTCGGAATATTTAATTGCCATTTTCTAGTAATTAGATCCTAATTGTGTCAACAATGCGCCAACGAAAGCTGTAAGAGCAAATGATATTTAATTTAATGCCCAAGCAATAAAATATAAAATAATTTAGTATTAATGGTTGTTCATATTCACATTAAATTTATTATACATTCTTGTCTAGAATAATCATTCAAATTAGAAATTATTCTATTCAATTTTTAAACATTTTAAATTCGTCAGACCTCCATCCGGAATCTCGTTTCTAATATTGAACAAATGATTTCTCCATTTTTTTTTTTTTTTTTTTTTTTTTCAGATAGTTTCAATCAAATTAATAATCCGTGCCTATGAAAGCTTGAATGCTGCTGTTTTAAATAAAATATATTTGGTGTCTATAAAAAGCGGCAAGAATGGTAATATTTATTATATTTTTGTTCGTGTGAAATATCGATTTGAAAAATCAGAATCAGCAAAAAAACGTGCCTAATATTTTCAAAAATTTCCCACTCTGTATAATATTGAAGAAGGAATTCCGTATTGAACCCATTTGAAATCTTAACTTTTTAACCTGATCTAACATGTTCTTCAATTAATATATGGTTTGTGGGTATATCAAATAGAGGTAACCCTAAAATTCACGAAAAAAAAAGATCTTTTTAACTATGACATTTTTCATTTAACAACAATTTTTTTTTCATTGAAGCTTAGACTGTCTGCTTAGAGTTATTGAATGCAAATCTTGTTTACAGCTTTTTTTTTTCAAACGTCGTTTTTACGAGTGCAAATGCATTGATACGCGTAAACACGTGTCAACACTTGTGCAAACGCATCATGAATACGCGTCCTAATGATGAACACGCATGAAAATGCTTGCGAACGCATGAGTGGTGTTTTTCAACAATTTTGACACATTTGCATTCAATAATTTTCGTACAAACTTCAGGTTGATAATTGTGTCAAATTGTAAAGTATATGAATAAATTAGATAATTTTGTAAAATTTAAACTATGGTAGATATCAGAGACGTATATATAATTGAATGCAAATATGTGTAAGAGCTTAAATATATCGGTGAACCTGATGCATGCATAATGAAAATTATCTTCATCTATGAATTTACCAATTGAGTAATCTTACGCTGTGTAACGTATAATGGGCGAGAACTTGGATCACGAAATGTCTCTATCATCTTGTTTATATGAATGTTTCATGATATTTAAATTGACTCATTTTTTCGTACGTATTGATAAACACAATACTCTGCACCAAGTCGTTCTATTACAACCGACCTCTATACTTATACCTCAGGGAGGAAAAGTTTCACCATTAAAGACGAAGATTAATGCTATTGCTTGTAAACGTTCAATTTTGAAACGATCTTTCGTAATGGAGATTTAGGATCAATTCTAAGTATATGCTGACTATTGAAATCATAAACAACTGACTTGAGAATGTGACACTTAATAAGATATAAAATTAAGCACCGTTGATTTCATTAAAAAAAACACAGGATAATTTTTTAAATATTTTCCTATTATGTTCCTTATTATTTAATACTTTTATACTTTAACACAACAACAAAAGTACTCAGTTTTAATTTTCTCAATAAAATTACAGTATATTCTCGCTAAATCGTAATAAAAAGTTTTTTTTTTATTATAAAAATATCTCAAAAAGATCAAAAAAAAAATTATATTACTTTTAACATTTTGTGACGAAATTAGTGTAGTTATTTGAGAGAATTGTACCACAAAATACCTCGGACAAAATACTGCCCCCAAAATTATAACAAAAATATCACAGACTGAGGTATTTAAACAAAATTGACTGCAGGGTGATGATATATTTTTTAGGTGTTTCGTCCCAGATATGTTGTATACGTCCCTAGGTATATTGTCCGAGGTATTTTGTCCTAATACTGTTTGAACCTCAGAAATTTATGAGCCTTTTATGAGAGCACTTAAAATTTGACGCTAGATCTAAAATTCATAATTGTCAAGTAAATTTAATTTGCTGTTTCAAATTATTGCTTACTTTTTTCAATTTGAGTATCTAAACAAACTGTGTACTGGCGCCACAAGTGTCACTCTGCTCTTTTATTATAGTTTCGGAGGATCCCCCCTTGAATACAAAAAAAAAAAAAAATAAATAAATAAAAAGGCGTGCCATTGAAATAAAACAAAGTTTTGTTCACTTGATACTGGATTTGCTCATAGGTCTGATGAGGATGTGTAAATAAAAAAAAAAAATGTAAAATAAGCAAACGAACAAAACGATCTGACGAGATTGCATGGGTTTGCAGTTGTTACTTGGTGAGTAATTTTTGAAATGGTACATTTGTTTCAGTAACTATAGCAACGACTAAGCAAGCGAAAACATCGCGGGAAATAATCAAGACGGATCTGGAATCTGTAAATGGGCCGGCGACAAGTTTGAGTTTACTGTTTAACAATTCATCGGATTGGAGCTTGAGAAATAACGAGAAGGATACTTGGACGAAGAACCCTGAGAGCGTAACAAGCACGATGAAGACGTCTGTGACAATTCGATTTGGTCGGACTGGTGCCGATGCGAAATCGAAATCCCGAAAGACTGGCAGTTACAATGGTTCACATGAGTCAGATATACGAGTCAATGTCGGCGTCATAGATCGCGCCCACCCCTCAATTGCCATGGTGAAACACACAGATCCAGCAAGCACGGAAAAAAGAACTGTCATCAATGTTAAAACCCGGCGGCCAACTTCTGATCAAATTACATTACAATCGGTCCCAGTCGAGGCTCTCACTTTTATTCTTCCTACGAATCAACATACCACGTCGCATATCATCCAAGACACGCCACTCGTAAGTTACCAAACTTTTTCACAAACGGGATCAATTTTATTGCGACAGTTCCAAATTCAGTGGATCGTCAAATTATTTGACTTCACAATTGGATTATAATCTTATGTATATTTATATAGGTGTATGTTTATAAATTATTTGAAATCAATATAACGATTAATTAATCAAATTTGTTTCTGCTATATAAATATTAAGTTGATGCATAAAATCTGCTGCTGAATTTGTTAATAAAAATTGTACCAATCGTTGTATTTTATAAAACTGAAAAGAGCGCGATTCCGGAATAATGGGAGAATATTTAGCCCAATTTTGTAAACAGAAAATGAGCCCTACTGCTAACCTTCACCTCAAAAACTAGGTACCATTAATCTTTAACAATTCATAATAACAGTGCAATTTTGTTGTTCAGAAATGACCAAAATAAGTAAGACAATCGCGTTCTTTTCGTTAAATTAATTTACGATTTGATTGTTGATTTATACAAACCTGTAATGTCGGTAATTCTCGGTTCCACGTTACCTAGATAAACAAAAATTGTACTTTTTTTCCAAAAAGTATGTACGGTCTGTGTCAAGTTTCGAAAATAAACAAATTACTCCATTCGTTTTATTTTTATGTTGTTGCGTTATAAATGTGTAGGATATTGAAAGTAAAAAGAAGGTGAAAGACAAAAACAAAAAGAAAGATAAAACAAAAAAATAGTAGAGGAGAATATGTACTGATCTATTTTCTACCGGCGTGTGGAAAGAGTGTGATTCAAGTAAATTTATGTGACGCTCATGTAAGAAAGATCAGACACAGGTCCAACGGAATTTCCATTCACAGTTTTTAACGATTTTTAAAAAGAATTTTTAGTGTTTTACCGAAAGAAGAGAAAAATCATTCAACAGTGGATCATGATAATTTTTATCTTGGACAATTTATTTCAATCTTGTTTGTTGAATTGTAGATTTGAACATAAAATCTATTCTTCTGTTCGATTTTAACGATTTAACGATTAACACTTCATGTGTTCAAAAAAATAACTTTTACACATTGTAAAAATACACATTTAAATGTTACATAGGATAAAATATTTTACAACTCGTTTGAAAGACTTGGTGTAAAATGAAGAACTATTTGCGAACCAGTAAAAACCTTAAACACTTTCATGCAAAATTAACAATCTGATAATGAGAAAGCAAAGATTTTTCGACGCGGTGTAAAAGTACGAAATTCTATAGTGATTCAAGAATGGTCCCCGAGCGGCTAAAAAAGCCAACGGATAAGGAAGTTGAGGGGGAAAAAAAAAAAAAAACTTAAATGGCTGAAGTAAGCTAAAAATTTACTTTCTTCTATATAATCTTGACAAGCATAACAACAAACATTTCTTTTCGTTTTGATACGACGCCAGTTTTGATAGTCAACTTTTCTAAAAGATAATTTTCGAAAACGTTACGTTATGTTTATCATTTTTTTATTTTTTTTTCTTATTTTCATCGCGTATATTATTAAAATTGTGTGAATTAAAAAAAAGACTAATTTAATTTATAGAGAATGATGTCAGACAAGATAATGGACGGAATAATCTTAAAGAAAATCAAAAGTAGAAAAAAAAATCAAGGGGTTGGTAACTCCAAATTCATGTAAGAATATCTAAAGCTCCGAAAAAATTGGCAAATCTCTATAAATCTGTGATCTTTTGTGATGCTCACGTCCAAAATGTCATGGTAGCATCATTTTTGTCCTCAATCTGTCAAAATCAATGACTATTAAATGTAAATTTGTTTTTGTTTTATTTGTGGTTTTATACTTTTATATTGGTTTCTCACATTAGATTAGAGAAAAGAAAAATGATAAAAAAATGTGGAGGTAAAAAAGACGTAAAATTTGGTTTGTTTAGAATTATTAACACATCAGTTATTAAATATTAGAAAATTGAATAAAACTGAAAAGCAATGCCAAGTACGAAATAAAGATAACCCCTTGAAAAAATTGATTGAAGATTAAAATGAAACAGAATAAAATCTATAAAATAAATTTGTTGGCATTTTTAAATGCTTTCATTTGTTTTATTTTAGTCTTGGCTTGATGATTTATTGATAAAAATGAATAAAATTGTTTATTTACAGATCTCTCATGACCGAAGAACGGATGCTTTATTCTCACCGTCAACCGAGATTCAATTTTTAAGCCGGCAAATAAGAGACTCTGATCCTTGTTACAAATTCAAAGTTGGTGACGATTCCAAGCAAGAATTTTATAGTCCAGGCTATCCTGGGCTTTACCCGAATCACTTGGATTGCTACAGAGTGTTGGAAGGTATAGATAAATTTTAATTAACTGCCACTAAAATAAATGTACGTCACCCTATTTATTCAAATGATTTCTCTTTGCTTACATTTGGAAAATCATTTTCAATTATAACCGTTTATTTCGCTATCTTTATAAGTCACTTGCAACGTTTGTTTGGGCCATGAAATATTTCAGATTAATTGATCAAAACAGGGAACATTGCGCTACTTTTTTAATACATAAAATTGAAAGCCAATGTTATTTAAACAAACTCTATAAATGAAACCCCTTTTTTTGTTCTTTCAAATATTTTTATCCTTGCACGTTTTTTTATTGCTGTGTAAATTATGAAATCAGGCGTGAAATCATTATAGAATTTTTGCGAAGGATTAGATTATATGGAGGATTTACACAATTTCATTAAGAAAATTATAAGATGAAGTCAAACATTCATGAATTAGATCATGCAAAAATTTTAAATAAGTTTGTTAATTAAAATACATTGACTTTAGAACGTTTTTAGATTCTATTATTAAAGGTTAATTATTATAAATGGCTAAATTCAAATGAAAAGAAAGACTTTTCGTTATTTTAAATCGGAACTATTTTATTTGGATCAGGACGGTTTTAACAAAGCTTTTCATGTTTCTGAGTTTACCTTAACATCATCTGAAATGACGTCCAGAGTTAAAAAAAAAAAAAAAAGTAACTCAAGTTCGTTTGTAAGGAATACGAGCAAATTTTAAAAAGTTTTGTCTGCGGCATTAAATGCCGTTAAAAGTTGGCGATTTTTTAATTCACTGACGGTATGTAAACAATCCATAAAATAATATTAAAAGAGTTTGTCCAAGCAACAATAATTAACTGGCTAGTCGAAGAACGTTTATTACATGTTGAACGGACTTTTTCCACCCTGGTTAACTTTATTTAATTAATTTTTTTTATATATTAGTAAAAAATTAGCCAGAGAACTTGTTTTATCATCGCAAAGCTAACGAAGAGGTTGAACAATGAAAATGAAAACTCGTTTGCATTCTTAACAAACCTGAAAAATCCTGAAAATCTCCAGGAATTTTTGCTGAAATTTTAAACGTCATTTAATGAAAACAGGCCAACACAATCTGTTTGCAAAATAGATACAAAATAGATTACTCGTCAAATTATCGCTGTCAATATTTCATATCAAACCGACATAAAAGATAAAAAATATTCATAACATTCGATCATTATTCAAGTCAAACGTTATTAAGTACAATAATAAAAAAATATGTACTGCGATTATGAACAAATGTATACTATTAACCAGTTTGTTTGAAATATAACTTCAAGTGCAAACGACGAGTTATATTGATTCTCGAAAATGATGATTATTATGGTTATCATCTGCTATTTCAATTTGTCGATGTTTATGCAAACAATTCGATGATGTATGCACACTAATAATTATTATACACGACTCAAAATTCTAACCCATTCACGAAGCTTGGCAACATTAAAGTTGCCCATCAAATATTTTTACTCTACTACTATTTTATTATTATTATTTACATGGTTTTAAGATAGTTTTCCTTGTAACAGTGAGTACATAATAGAGCAGAGAATAAATATATATATAAAATAAATTTATATATAAAATAAATTTATATACACACACATATATGTTTATATATATATATATATATATATATATATATATATATATATATATATATATATATATTAAATGCACAATAAATTATCCTTTTCACTAGAGGGTATGTCTTGATACTAATTTAAATTAAAAATAGCTTATACATGAAAAATAAACAAACGTACATATATATAAATATATATTGACGATATCTTGTCAACGTATTATCAATACGTGATATGCTGAAAAAATACATTGTCAATTTATTGACATATTTTATAGATTACACGTGATAATTTTTACTTAGGTGGCTTGAGGTTAACTATATATACATCAGGCTATGTACCAAATTGGAGATTTCTTATTGGAGTGTTTTGTTGTTATATAGATCAATGAAAATAGATGTTCGTCAATTTGCATGGACACTGTTAGTTTCAAGAAAAAGTAAAGAAACGGTATATTGTATTTAAAAAAAAGAGACTTTTTATTGTGAATATTTCATTTTGTTCTGCCCTTGGTTTCCATTCTGTTATTCCACTAATAAATTCATTTTGCTCGCGTTACGTTCTTTTGTTTGCATTGTTCTTTGCGATCCAAATATGACACATAATGGAGTATGTTATCTACCGTAGAAAAATTCATCAATCTGAAAATTCGATTCGAATTATATTTTCGATAAAGCATCATGACTTTCACCATGTTCAAACATTTCTATCACGTTCATTTTTTGAATTATATACAAAAAAATTAGAAAATAGAAAGTCAATTCAAAATTAAAATTGTATTTTTGTAACCCTCTGCTTTATTAACTTGACTACAACACAATATGTAGACAATTTTGCATGAACAGATACGGCTGGATATGAAAAATTGTAATATTTATCAACTTTCATCAAATTGGTATGAAATGCTCGTTCACTGTCGGAGACATCAAGCTACGGAACTCGTTGAATAAATCAACACATCTAGACCAAATTATAGTCACCTCGCATATAAAACTCGAAACTTTTAATTTGATTGCTATTTAAGTTTAGTATATTCACTTGTTTCATTTGAACAAAAATTTGTTACCAAATGTCAGTTTCAATTGAACAAAATGATAAAAATTTAACTGAGACATCCGCTCAACCAGAAACTTAATCAAGTTAGCTATAACGTGCTTAATACAATTCAATTCATTCAAACGACCATGTTTGCATTAATTATAATAATTTCTGTAATTCAACCTAACAAGCAGACTAAATTCATACCAAATATACGGCATTTTACGTCGAGCAGGTGTACAAGGCTTTATGAAGTTACCCGTTTATCACTAAATAGCAGCTTCACTGTTTCTCACACATGCCACTTTCCTCTACGACACTCTCTGTTACACACTTAATCATTCACGATCGTAAAAATGCGAAAAACAGACGTTCTATCTATGATGGGAATCGTACACTTTTCGCTTTGAATATATAAGCTTTCCAAATTTATATCGAATCTTGATAACTCGTATATGCTCTGGCATGGTCAAATATCAATACCAAAACTGCAATTCACGTCTGCGAAAAGCATTTCTTTTATATACATATGACCAGCAACTTATTTTCTAGTTATGTAACACAACAAATGCTCGCAACTTTTTGAGGAACGAGCAAAAGGATATGTAACTATACTTAGAGTTTCTTTCTCTTCCTCCTATACCAATTCGTTAGTATATATATTTTTCCGATACCAATTTCAGAACCTAATAAAACTCTTGAATCTTTGTTTCAAGTGCCACAAAATCTAATTTTCGAAATGTTGTAACTATCATAAGAAATCATTCATTTGGTTACTTTTTTGATAGAAAATTGTGTTTGGTAAAAGGGTATGAAGAGTTTTCAGTACATTCAGTAAATCCGAGTTTTCCGAAAGACGCCCTTCAGTTGAGTTTCATAAACTATAAGGTTCTTTGTAGAACACAAGTTGTAGAAAAATTGCCAATGCACAAGCCGGGAGATTGTGCGGCCAAAAGTCCAGGAGTTACAGGCAAGTTTGAGTTGACTTCGTCACCGCAACTTATCGACGGGTGGTAGACCTAATTGTAAAGTCGAAGCGCATCACAGTTTCTTGGATGGCGTAGTTATTTTCAAGTGTCGGAGTGTGAAATGTAGTTTCAAGCTCAAACTGCAAGGCAAATGCGCGCCAGACTTGAAGAAAAAAAAAAAAAAAAAAAAAAAAAATCACACACACTTTTACCATCTTCACCATCCATATTTGAATTGTTGAGTCAGCTAAATTTTTGCACCATTTTCACACTCTTCTATTTTTTTCGTTACACTTTTGGTTTAAATCGGTTAAATAAATTTATCATAGTACATTTTTAAATTGAATAAGCAAGAAAACACGTTTGAAAACAAAAATACAAGTATCATTTTTGAATTCTCAAGTTCGAAGGTTAAATAAATAAATCTTGATTGCCTCTCGTTTTCTCCACTAATGGTTCGCTAGCACCTGTAAAAAATAATATATATATATATGATTATACACTGTCGGAACTTGTATATAATAGCGCTGAACGTTTGTCAATTTAATCATTCATTCAAAAATCTTTTGAGTATCCGTAAGCCCATTTTGTTTGAGTTGCATGTGTATTCTACTTTTATCAAACGTTATTACTACATATCGACGTTAAACCAATCAACAACTTGTTACGGAAATTACTTCGAATAACATACAAAGAATCATTTTAAATTACGTTGCAGTTTGTGCATGATATTGCTGAATAAAAAATTAGAAAATAGCAAAATATCTTATATAAATTATCTTATATAATTGGTGAAATATATGCAAAATGTATAGCCTGGCCTTATGTGTTAGGTTACAATTTAATATTTTATGAATTATAAATATACGATGAATGTGATTCTTTTTTCATCTCGTTGGTTATATTATTATAAGATTCATATTGCATTCAATTGGGATATCACTCGGGCAGCTACGGCAAACAAAACCGCGCTGTTTCTGCGGTTTTACGTTCAATTATTACACAACTATTCTTGCATTATAGCAAACACCAACGCGGATTAAGCATCTATGTTTTAGTTCGAAATTTCGGCCTCTTGAATATTCCGATATGTTTCTTTGCTATACCATAGCACAAATTTTAATTGATGCAGACAAAAAATAAACATATTTAACCTCTAAGTATTTTTCTTTTAATAGGCGTCAATTTTTGTAGATCAATTTACATTTTGCAATCAAACTCAAGCCATTTTATTTTGCTTGAGAAGTCTTTGATCTTTCAGGAAAATGTTAACTTGCCTGGTTGAAAAAGAAAATCTGTGCATCAACCTCGGAATTTTTTGTCACGTCGAAAAAGATGGTCTTATCTTGAGCTTGAATTTAATATACGCTGTTTATCGACTGGTATACACTAGTACTCTCAATCAAGTATATATTACGCAAGTTACGTCGACGGTAAACATCGCAGTACGCATTTCCAATTGTAAATTGAGACACGCTCGGCCTACCATTGGTAGGACGAGCCAGACAAATGTTTGACTGTAACAAAATCAATTTTTATTGCATTCTATTGACAGATGTTGGAACACAAATTATTTCTTTCCCAAAATTGTGAAGATGATGAAATTTTAAATATTTCGCGCACAATCCTCACAATTGTACGAAGATAATCCCCGGACATAATAATAACTTACGTAATAAAGATATCGAGGATAACGACATGGGAAAGAACACAACGTGAGAGCTGACCTGATTGGACTTGGGATTAGCTGTGTTGCCCTCTAGATATGAGGATTATGTAAAATATATTTGAATAATTATAATAAAACTGCACGCCATCAATTTACTGCCGAGGTTAAGTTAAAAGTTAATGCCAGTTGAGTTTACAAATGTCTGTCTACAAACTTTTTCGTCTTCTGCGGTTCTTTTCTCAAGTCCACTTTAGTTAGCAATAAAATCCTATTAAATTAAGTGCACGTAACGGCGGCGCGCGGCCTTTTGATGACACGCCTCTTTCTCTCGAGCCAAATAACGTTTGCGCCTTGCGCGAGCTTATTTCAATTGGAATTCGTTTCTCATTATTATTATTATTATTATTATTATTATTATTATTATTATTATTATTATTATTATTGCGTTTCATCCGTACATGCTTCGTTGCAACCAAATATCTCCAGGCTACGACGTGATAAAATTCTGTGATCAATTATTACATATATAATCTCAAAACAACATCATAATATTTGTTCAAATGTTTCAGTTGTAAATGGTCGGTTTCGTGTTTCCCGTATCGTCTTGCAAATAAATAGATAGGTAATACTACACAATTTGATAATTGCCTAACACATCCATTTTTGTTCATCGGGACTAAGACGCCATGGAGCTTCAGAAACAAATATCTTCCTAAAGACCCTCGGGAACGATTCTGATAGCGCTTACAGTTTCCGCAATGGAAACACATAGCTGTCATGTTGCCATAATCCTCCGGGACTCGCTTTTCCGCCTGACGAACTATCATGACAGAAGGATAGATACTCGCGAAAACAAACAAGCGAAGCTTGCATCATAGAATGTTTTATTGAAAAACAGACTTTCCATTTCATCTTCACGCGTCATTTGTATGATTGATAACAGACTAGATAATATGAGACGGAACTTATTTCAAATATTTTATAGGTATGTATTATAATTCTATGAAATTTTGTTTAATTTATAATTATATGGAATTTTCCATTTCAAATTGACTATTGATGATAGTGCAATTTTGATATTCTCACTTATATTTCTGTAGTAAAATACTCTTCGCACAAAAAAAAAAAAAAAACAAAAAACGGTTACAAGTACACTCGCAAGCATTCGTATACTGATTAAAGCTGCACTCACAACGACTCGTCTGCTATTTTAGTATTAACTTAAGAAAAAGTTATTTCCAATAAATTGGTAATAACCAGTTAACGTCATAGGGATTATAGATTACTTATATACTGAACTCGTTATTGCAATTTAATACAGATTTAAAAAATATCAAAAATACACATTTTGAGCTTGAGTTCATAAATACAACAATATATTAATACACACTCAATAAAAGTTGTTTATTTTTGTTTACTTAGAGCTAATATTCATTCAAAATGGTAGTTTTCTTAATAAAAAAAAAACCGTTTGATTGTCGGATGATCTTGAAAATCGATATTTCCTAAACAACTGATAGTATCATTGCGAACTTGTTCCATAAATCTGAGGAATATTAATTTTTAATATATTTGTTCTTCAATGCCTATTTTCCTAGTTATTTCAAGTGTCAGATTAAAAATCACATATAAATATAAGTATAATAGTTTGTTATTTTTAAAAATACAATTGGAAATATAGGTTAGAAATTAAATTATAGATGTCACCGCACTATATGGCGCAGTGAAGCAGAGCCCTTCGATGTTGGGTAGGTTGTGCATGTCTGGCCATATCTCGAATAAACCACTAGTAAAGTGATCTCTAGTCCATGTCTGGCGCTATGTATGTCACTTGGAGTGGCCACATCTGAAAGGCAATTCCTCGTATGGTTACTATTTCAGTCCAGTTGCACATCACTCAGGATAAATTCGCTTTGGCCACGATCATGGAGACTCAATGAGCACAGGATACAATTTCTAAATTGAAAGAAAATTATCCCCGGTACAAAACACGCAAGAGTGCTTCACATTATCAAAAAGTCTGTTTAACAGGCTTATTTAGGCAAATATTAAAATTCATTTGATATCGATTTTGTGAAAGATTTAGTTAAACCACGAAAATGTTCTTGAACAATAATTTACTTTGAATTTTAATTAAGATTAAGGAAACTGAACTAGAATTAATAATTCACTGTTACAAATTCACGTTCAAATTCTAAATTTCCTTTTAAATAATAAAAGAAAGCATCGTTTTTAAGGGAAGTTTAGAATGTTGGTGAGTTTTTTCGTTATAGACAATAGTCAAGTGATATCAAGACCCCAAATTAGATAACCGTATAAACGATGAGTCATTGATAATCTTCTGAGTTCGGGGATCAAATACGAGTTACACCATCACGACTCTTTAGTTCCTAATAATCAATTAGATAATCTTATAAAATTGAGTAATCAATGAAAAAATATTGTAACCCTGCTCTTAAATTAACATCCCATCAGTAAAGTTCATCGACTGACGTAACATTTAGGATATGTCAGTTGAGTTACCCTCGAGTGTTCCTCGAGTACGTTCTACACAAGCAAGTCGAATAAATAAATTGTTTATTAAGAGTTGAAGAGTTTGTTTCTCGTTTGTGTAATTTGTGGATATGTCATTTTGTTATTAATAACTATAATAACTGAAAATACTCTGTCTATTTTATCATATCCTGACCTGATGAGCCGTGTGTGCTCAAATCTGTCTATCAACAATTGGCCAGTATTAATAAAGTTTTAAAATTTCTCCCTTTTTTTTTTTTTTTTGACAACAAAGATTAAAATTTATTTAAGGCAAATTAACTTGCCTTCTGCTAAGAAAAGTTTTACCAACATTTTCCATGAAGAACAATTCTCGGTGTAGAGAGAACTTGAACTTTCATGCGCACGGTTTCGTTGATTTCGGAAAAGTTACTCTCCTCTTTGCCAGACAAAGTTGTGAATACAACGAGCACCTCCCCCTGCTAAAGACCATTTTTTGTCAACTTGACTATGTAAACCACTTTATCGAGAGCACGACGTGGGACGCGATTTGATCGCGGATATTTTATTAGCGAGCGACGAGCACATAATACGACTTGCGAATTCAAAAGGAGCCAAGCTAAATAAGGGCATTGTAGCGCAACGGTTTTGTACCTCAATTTAAACAAATTTAGCTCTGCATGTGGTCCCAAACGAGTTGGATTTCAATCTTTTGGTTCAGCAGCGCCCGATGCAAGTTGAAACTAAAATGCTAAGTCGGCTTAGTGTCGACCTTTCTATGAAACTTAATAATGCAAATGGATCCCTGATGTATCTTATGGTTCACAAAATTCGTGGCTCTGAATTATAGAATTGATCTGGTTGCTGTCGCTACTTCATAGTAAACATATAATCGGGAGTCTTTTAAAAGAGTCTACACTCGTCTACGACTCGTTTTTGATGTTTCGGCCAACATACAATAAGGGTATTTGTTGGACGTGTGTATAATGCCTCCTCCTGTGACAGTTTATATACATTCTCCACAAAAATTACTTACTGTCATAAAATAACCTTATACCAATTGTCAGTTACCTCACAAAGCATTAATGACTCAGAGTTGACATCAAATGGAAGTTGTCATCCCAAGCCAAAGACAAGAGTTGTCACCACCCACATAATTCAAGATATTCAATTATTTTTTATTTCCGTGAAGAGTAAATTATATTTTGATTGCTTATATGTACTTCAATAGTGTGCTATACATTGAATGGTAAAGTGATGTCACTTCTCACCAAACTCAGATCTAGGTTAGACTAGGTAAACTCTGTCAACTCTCTGAGTTTCAAAATATAAGAAACTCAGATAAGAAACATCCGATTAATTTTATACTAGAAAAATTAAGAAAATTGAATTTTTCGTGGCTGTTGAACAAAAAATTGAGATTATAATTCTGGACTTATAGTCCATCTGTGCTATTCAACTAGGTATAATAAAATCCAAGCAAATTATTGAGAATGTACGTTTTGAATGAAACAAACAAATTATTTCGAGCATCTTAACCAATATACTCAGGATTTTGATTTCTTATTGGAAGAGTAAGATTCTTTATTGTGATTGAAAAATATTACTTTTTCCTAATTTTCTAAACAATAATCTTCTAATCATCACGAAAATATTTTTATTCAACAAAAATGTTGATTTTCTTTTAAAATTGCAAATGAAACAAAATTTGATCGCTTTTTATTGAATACACTCATATTCTTTTTTTTTTTTTTTTTTTTTTTTTTTTCACGTTCTCTACTACTGACAGATTTTGAAACTAGGACTTTTCAGCTACAGGTATTATGGTGACATTCGCAACAAATTCGGTGCTCAGCACCCGTGACAGGAAGGCCGTGATATCTTTTGTTTGAAGTATACAACGACGACGTTTTTGTTGGGTACAGTGTGAGAAGTCCAAAGAACCGCTATGGATGTTTTGTTAGGTCATTTGCCACGGTTAGAGCTTTTGTCATCGCAATAAAGGGCAACGAAGTACATACCCCAATGATCTACTCAAGCCAATTCATACAGCTTTGGGCCATGCAACGCGAAGTAATGCTACCCTAACAATCATTGTCTTGAAACAATGTTACACTACGAATAAGAAAGGTATTAACGCGCCACAATAAAATTTACAGTCTTTCAAATAAACTCACGCAAAGATGAAAAAAGCAATGCTTGATTTATTGGTCACATTTTTAATCAAGCATATAAATTGTAAGGTTTCTCGAAAAAAACAAAAAAAAATCCTTTTTATAGTAAAACATACGACCGAATAGAAGCTTTTACATGAGATCATATAATTTTATTGTTCACACCTATACAAAATCGGTCTTTATTAGAATAAATTAATAAAGAACCATTTCATAAATAATTGATCGCGCGCATGTTCATGTTTATTCTAATATACCAATAATAAAATGAATACAACTTTTTTTAAGTTTTCTTTTGTACATTCGAATAAATGCGAACGCACGTTTTCAATATAAATTCTTTATTTTTATTTTCAATTCAGTAATCATTGAATGCAGATATTGTATTTTTGGTGTTAATTGTTTTATACTGTGTGTAAAATGTAGTCCGGTGTGTCAGTTCTTTCAATGGATAGAACTATTGTAATGTTGGCTGTTGCCGTGGGCTATGTGCTTCCAATGCAAAAGAAAGTCCTTGTACAATCGTTAGCCAAAGTTCGTTAATGGTTGCACACGATGTATACAACAATATAAAAGATGTTCTCTTCAAATTTTACTTTTTACCAACAGATAAAAACAAAAGAACGCTATAGATTTGAAACCAAATGGAGATGTAAGTCCTTAATAATTTTGGTTTGTTTTTTCATTACTATAGCGAATTTCAAAATTCCCTTCTATGTATGATACTTGTCACGTGACTATTGATTAAATTTATTTGCTATGTAAAAAAACAAAAAAATGGCAGTTGAAATTAAAACTGGAAATAAAGAAAATCGGATAAAAATATATTATTAAAAGAATATGTTTAAGAGAAGGTCCAAATAAATAAATAATGAAATAACTGAAATAATTCGGATATAAATTATTTGTTGAGTGAGCAATTGATGTAAAATGCAAAATAATCGAATAGTAAACACTTATTGCGTTTGCAATAAGTGTCTGCACTCATAATAGGCAGACAGAGACTATTTTGTTCCTCGTCAGAGAAACACTTCCAGCCCAACGAAAACGGGATATTTACATTTATTGAAAATTCAAGACATCTCTGCGTACGGCGAATTGAATTCAACGCAATAACCGGTCGAGATTGCCGGGTCCCGCGGAATATCTAAATATGAATCAAGAGTAGAAAAAAAAGACGATGACTTTGGACCGCAAGGAAATGTTGCTCGATAAAACGCAATTCACAATAAAATTGAACTGTGCCGATTCGCTGGCGGCACAAATCCCCAGTCGATCATAAAGCTCAACAAATTTTGAACGAGAAATGTTGCACGATCCTCTGAGACTTGCACGATATACGAATTCGGCTGTCGAAAAATATACGCGCAACCATTGAACTCTTGAAACTGTTTAGCGTCATTGAGCGAGAACCGAACAAATTCTGCCCCATTCAGTATCGCTGCTACTATCTTCACCGTTTTACGTCACGTGCGGCTTTTTTTCTAGGGCCATTTATGTATTTTCGACTTTAAGCGACGGCAATTTCGCGCAATTGCGAATGAGTGAACGGCAAGTGAAACGAGAGATAAAAAAGAAACTTGTTTGCCGCTTGTGCTATCGCGCTTCGATTCATATATTGGCCTTGTGAAACTGCTTAATCAAATGTGTCTTTCAACTTCAAATTCTTTTTCATATGAATAACGATCTAATATAATTTAAATTAAAGATAAATTTGTAAATTGAGCGGGCGGAGCGGATGTAGATCACAAGATAATGATACATCCCAATAACAATGACCATCAGGTATATTTATACATGCACATTCAGTTGATTAGAGCATATATTTGTCACTGATGAGTATACAAGGTTGAATTGGTTACGATAATATGAAAACGGTTTTGCAATATACAAACGAATTTTCGCGATTTCAAAACATTTTCAATATCAGTGTACTGTACCCTCTTGTCCTTCAGTAGGGTTTCTATCCTCGGATACAATTAAGCCACATTGAATTATTACAATGACTTTGATTAGCTAATATGCAGTTGTGTAATCAAAGCTATAGTTGCATTCCGAATTCATTAACAGCTATGCGCTTTATTCAATTGTTCATAAATTGAGGATTTGTAATATTCCTTCATATAACAATGGGATTCAATTTTCAGTCAAAATTAATTCATAACTCTATATTGATCTCAACAAATGTTTTCTTTCACTTTTGAGAAAGAAACAAAGAGTAAAAGAGAATATTATCTATATTATATTATATTCAAATAAAAAAGAGGAAACTGGATGAACAAATATGCATGCTGCTGTTTATCTATCAACTGTATCCAAAAGTTTCGCAGTTGTTGAAAATTGAAGGGAGAGGGATATGGTATTCAAAATCCTGACACACAGTTAAACACCGAAACTATGTTCTCTGTTTTTGAATCATTTTCATTTTGATGTTTAAGAGTGCCCGAAACTATTTTGAAACTTGAACTCTCGCGCCAAAACCATAACTGAATTTATGAACCTCATCTGAGCGTAATTTCTCGGTCTAATAAATGACAAGGAATGTTATTTGTTGTTTCCTTTTTGTTTCAGCGAGTCCTGGTATGCTGATAAAATTGGATTTCCGGGATTATTTCATGATGGAAGGCGAAAACTGTATGTATGATTACCTGGAGGTACGGGACGGTCAGCATGGTTTCGAAAATCTATTGGGTAGATACTGTGGCAAGAATTTCCCACCTGAAATCACATCCAAGTCTCGTTATCTCTGGCTTCGCTTTCACAGTGATGAGTCAATTGAAGATAAAGGCTTCAGGGCTGTTTGGACGATGATCCCCCGACCCACGTATCGTGAGTTGAATTTCATTTCGTCTTTGTTATTTATATCCCGTTTTTGTCGATTTGATTCCAGAGTTAGTTAAACAACTGATGAATTCATCTACACTCAATTTCCTTTCTCATCCAATCCCGGGTGCTATTTTTTTTTCTCACAACAACATTTTCTCCCTTTTTTTTATTAACTAAAGAATCGCGGAAGTCAATTTACGGCTTCTGGAAATCAAATTTCTAACAACTTACTCTTCCGCTGGTTAAACAACGTTTGAAAAGAAAAGCCAGTTATATTTTTATGCAAAATTTTACTTGAGTGAAGTGAAAGCGTGACATTGATTAATTTGTTTCCGCTCGAATCAGAGTATCTCAACGTTTGAAAGCCATTAAAGAAAAAAAAAAAAAAAAAAAAAAAAAAAAAAAAAAAAAAAAAAAAAATAAAAAAAAGAAAAAAAATAAAAAAAAAAAAAAAAAAAAAAAAAAAAAAAAAAAAAAAAAAAAAAAAAAAAAAAAAAAAAAAAACCTTCAACCTATTTTATATATATATATATATAGTATTTTTAAATATGAAAGCCGGTAATAGGATAAGTAAAAAGGGATAAAGTATTGAATATCAAGCGGTAGGTAGTTATAGTGCAGTATATTAAAAATTCATTGTAAAAGTTTTTATTCGTTGAAAATATTCGTAATTGAAAACTGTCCAAAGTCATGAGTATCTTTCCCTTATGTCATGTAATTAAAAGCAGAATGAAAAATCCTCATTTGTTTCATTACTTTGATGAAAAATCCTCATTTGTTTCATTACTTTGATGAAAAATTGTACGCCTGTTTAATGATTCTTTTGAGCACAAAGAAACTTTTGCGCGTATCATCTATCATGTTCCTTGCTTTATATGCAATGTAATTGGTCAATTAATTATTTATAACATTCAAGACGTTTAATGATAAAATTGGGTTAAAAAGGCTTATAAACAAATTACGTACTTTATTCGGAAGATTTATTTTGAACTCAGTATGGTTAAAGATATTTTAACACATAATCAACTGCTGCTTTAGCGCGAACGATTTTAATGTATAATTATCTTTACGTAGCTGAAAAAAAAGTTGTCCAACTACAATTATTGTCTTGGAAATAAAGAACAAAAAGCGAGTATAACTATAGTTATCAACGGGAGGTCAATTAGAGTAATTCATTGAAGCGAAGAAAAATGTGTGAAACTTTAACATCCTTTATTCGTAGCCGGAGTCCTACCGGAGCCGGAACCCTGCATGAAGAACGTCACGGATAAATGGGAATGGCTGATTCGAAGCCAGGATGTTGAAGATCGCAAAAGAGATGCAGAAAAGACTGGCATGGCACTGGATTGCATGTGGGTTATTACTGTTCCAAAAGGATGGAAGGTAAATTTGGGCATGTACAATGTAATTAATTCAGCTTAAAAAAAAGAAAAGATACAATAATTTTTACTAAACGTTTAATAACTGGAGGACAGAATCCATTTTTGATATAAATTATTAAACTGGTTGATAAAAAGTACCGAAATATTTAATAATTTTTATTCAAGGTTGGTAATGTTTACTAACCAGTTAATAATATATTACAAAAAGTTTGGTTCTTATTTTCAAAGATGCCTTCTGTTACTTATTTATAAAACAGTTTGGTAAAAATTTCACCGATTTTGATAAAAATTATTGCAACTTTTTTTTCCGTGTAACTAAAAATAATCATTTTTCTTTTAACGCAACAATGAGTTTTTTCAGATAACAAAAAAAAAAAAAAAAAAAACAACATACATACATACATCTGTCAAATTACAAGCCGTCAATATTCCAATTTAACGTTTCTAATAAACAATTTGAATTTGTCATTTCCATTAGTACGTCTAAAACTAATGTTACAATTGCAGAAAGTTACTACGGAAAATGTGATAGTTACTTTAAGAGATATGTGTATATTAATACTAAAAATGTCTTAAGTTACTTCAAAATTGATAACATATTCACTACATAAGCAGTCACTAAAGTACATATATGAGTATGATAATTATTGTATGCAAAAACATGAGTTACCTTACTTGGTAGTTTTATCAAATCTTTTAATTACTACAGGCTGAAAGTTAACTACACAAATTTAACTTTATAATAACTACCAAAATGTTGTACGCTGATTTGTCATAGTAACTCTAGTGTTTATAGTTACAATAGCTTTGTAGTGTTTGATTTCCGACAAGAGTTATTGTGTAGTAAATTAAAGCGCTTTACCTTCTAGTCCGCCGTTAAAATGTTGAAGATAGCATTACATGTAATGACTGCGGTTGACTATCCAAAGGTTTATTTTTGACACACAATTTAGTTGTTTGCATAAAAAAATTGAAAATATCGAAAAGCATTCAAATCTAATACGTTCACTTTTTTCAAAATTCCAGGACGATTAGGTGCCGGTCCTGATGAGATGGTATTACCTTACTGTTTTTGTTTTTTTGCGAATCAAAGTAATCACAGTAATTTTTGGCCAAATCATCATACGTTGTTTATTATCGGCAAACAGCATAATGAGTGTTTAGAAACTTGTTAACTAAACACGTTTTTAATTATACTCAAGAGCAATAATACCACTGCTAAATGATTAACTTGAAGAGGAAAAAGTTGCAGTGTAAAAAATTGTGATTGCTTAATCAATGAAGAACTCATTACTGAAACAAATAATGCATTATGTGATATGCACATTAACGGATTCTTCCTTGCACTCAAAATTTCCCATGCGAAATAACAGAATGGTTACTGCTTTCATTAAGCAACGCAAAGTTTTTGATAGGCTTAATTATCGCCTGGGCAAATTAGTATCGTTAAAATATACCAGTGCACCGGTTGCACGCGCGGACAACGATTGCAATGATTAACTGTGCGTGCAAAGTGGACGCCGTGCGCCATTGCACGATATATTTGTTGCGCCGCTTACACAAGTTCCACACTTTTTCTTTATTCGTTTACCTCCCCTACCCTCCTCCAAACCTCTCATGTTTTGCGTCAACTTGTGTGTCCAAGCTGCAAAATGAAATTGACCAAGTTTTTCGAGCATTTATAGAATTAATTAATAAACTTCTCGTGAGTTATGTCACACGAAAGGGGAAGGGGCTGATAATAATTCAACTTGACAGATACTCCACTGTTAATTAATTAAACATGCACATTTTCTCACGAATTTATTATTGGTCGATAACACCCGCCATTGCGTGACACTAAAAATATATTAGCACATTAAAACATCATTTACATATTAATCACTCTTAATTTTGTAATGAATTGGCTTTGCTCACATTTTCAACTAACAATTTTTTTTATATTAATCCCACAAAATGAAAATATTTTTATATATAACAATCGACTCAGCAATTGAGTCACAATAAATTTATTCCAGGTTTCAATTATGTCTTAAAATATAAAAAAACTGTGTTGTTATTAAAACCATTATCAGAAATGGTTTTTTCAAATTTAACTTGTATCTGAGAACTCATCTGAGAACCTATTTTATATTTCAAATATACTCTGTTAAAAAACTATCGGTTATTATTTATTATTTCTTCCACCATACAGCTTTTCAACGTAATTTTGTCCCTATTATTTGTTGATATTTTTTTAATTGACATTCATTAATTACTCTACTTGATAAAACAATTTTTTTACATTCAAAATTTGTAACGATGGACCTTACGTGTTTATGCGTTTGCACGTATGTAAACGCATTTGCACTCTTTCTTCAAACGTCCATAACTTTGACTCATTTCGCAGTTTTTATTGTTTCTCATAGCGAAAAATCATC
>JAQQRF010001549.1:0-10686 GCA_030523145.1 Trissolcus brochymenae | reverse complement strand
TAATCAGACTCACGTAAAATAGAACTCATTTTAGAAGTTGGTGTCAAACAAAATCTGCACGGTAGTTTACAAGAGAAACTTCTTGAAAAACCTAAAATTATATTCACTGAAAGAATGTCGCCGATTAGTTTATCGACCGAAAAATGTACATTGTATTTTCCAAGAGATGCTGTTATGTTTATGCCATGTGACTCCAGATAATTTAAATCTGCCATGACAAGAGAGAAAATATTCTTCAAACACACGTACTTCAAATCATCTGCCTTGTAGAAAGCAACTTGAAGAATATTTTTGACTTTTGATTGGAGTTGTGGTGGCAGAAAGGGTAAAACAATATCAATAGCTCTGACTTTTCCCTCCACTTGATGACCACCCAACGGGTTATTTGTCCCACAATCATCTTAATAAAGATGAATAGGAAATACTAATTTCCTCTCAAATAACTTTTGTTTTTGTTTCCACAATGGGCTGTGCATAATATTTGACACCAACTTCGTCTCCTCATCAAGTTGCATTTTGTAATTTATTATAATCTCAAATTTACTATTTCAAAAAATTTTGTTAATACGTGGCGAAGAGGAACAAACTAATTTGTAACGTCAGTTGTTACATCAATAGGATCATTGTTTTGTAGGACTTTTCGTTTTCTTAAGCCGACGGCTTTTTCTACTGGTGGAATATAAGTACCGGCTTCTAATTCTAAGTAACGTAGAAACTTGTGCTCAATATTTAAATTTGCAAAAGGATCGTGCAATGCTTGAATTATACTTCTATAAATTGCAAGTTTATTGGAGCATTCTCCTAAGCATTGTAAGCGTTCAATAATGTGCGTTAAAAAAGTAGTCATAGCATCTTGCTCGAGGAAATCGTCAAACTTATTTACTATATTTTCCACGCATGTTCGAGGAATATCAATCGAATTTCTTAATTCGCATATGAGATTCGCAGCGTTCGTTTGAATATTAAAAAAAAAAAATTCAGGATCCTGAATTTTTTACAAAAATGGATTTTTTCCACTTTTTCCACTTTTGGGACTCCTGAGCTGTACAAGATATTTGCTTTGAAGTTTTAAAAACGTTTGTTCGTCTCTTCAGCAGCCGTATTCAAAATATTTGATGGAATACTGATAATTTAATATTTATTTATTAATGATGAGAGTTGATATATATCTTGAATGCAAGACTAAATTTATTCTTAAGGCAATAAATGAGAGTCGGCGTTTACTAAAAACGTGATAAGGTCCTTTGCAAAATGTAATGATTAAAATATTAAACAAAATACATGCAATGATTCTTTGCAATTATTTACATTGTGGGATATATTTTATTAATATTCTAATTATTATATTTTGCAAAGGACCTTATCGCGTTTTTCGTAAACGCCGACCCCCATTTATCGCCTTAATCTTACGACAGTGTTTTTAGTGGATTCTCTCTAGTATTTCTTTTATTTTTTTTTTGCAATTGAAGAAAAATTTCTTGCCCTACAATTAAGTCTACAAGGCGCATAAGTGTTGGCTCGAACAATTCTTTATGATCGTCATAATATGATGATATAATCTCACTATCGAAAGTAGTTTTAATTAACGAGGATACTTCTTGTCGAACAGGGACATAATGCATTTCATTTTGATTTGTTAGTCGTTCATGGCATTTTCCGCAAACGATTTGAAAATAATTGTTGTTGACGGATTCATTCGATTCACGTACATCAGTAGCTGTGCCTTGAGGACCGGCATACTGAGTAGTTAAAGTTTCAGGAGGAGCTACGTTTGAAAAAACATGACCAAAATTTACGTTCTCAGTTTCGAACAAATATACCGAAATAATATGTAAACAAACAACATCAATTACATCAAATGAAATTCAAATATGATACATGTAAATTAAAAAGCTTCCAAACTTCCACGAAAGCATTAGCATTGTGCATTAGTCATATACCACATAGTGAGCCTAAATTTTGAATTTAGTGAGCCTACGTTTAAATTTTTGTCAAATAAAAACGTGTCAGGCGTTTTTATCTGACGATCAACCGTCTCCTAAGTAACTGTCAAACTGACATTTTGTCAAAAAAGGCTCAGCCTTCTTAATCACACGAGTCAGTCGTTTATTGTTTTCTGCGTGTACTGGTATTTCTTGATAGCAGCAAATTTCGGATGTTATTTTTAATTTTACCGGAATACATTTAATTAGCTGAATTGTGTCTCCTTTTTACAGCCTGTATAATTTTCAATATGATAAACGAATTTAATTATTAATGAATTATTAAATTCATTTATTCATAACAAATTATATTCTTGCTCAGCATGAGACGAGAATACGCCCATTTCAATCATGGTGGCAGTCGTGGGATGTAACCGATGTTAGTAGTAGGATGCAACCGATGGTAGTGGTGGGATGCAACCGATGGCATCATTAGCGTTAATTTTATAAATACGGTTAATAAATTATCAAAAATACAGAAGAGACATTTGTGCTATGAGAGCTTAATTTATGAGGCGGAACACTTTCAACTCATGAGTCGAATGAAATGTTTATTCTCAGTCCAATGTTTAGATTATGTAACTCTGAGAAATTCGAACTGGAGCACCTCATATTTTTCTCACTGACAGACACATGATACGTGAATTTTCCTGAATTTTTCCCTATAAAAGAAGTGCATCGAAACACTGATCCAGTCAGTTCGCTACCAAACTCATTACACGAATAATCCATGCAATGATCAAAATAGAATATTTCAAACTTATAAAAAATATGTAAAAAATTATAAAACAGTGAATCAAAAGTTTAATAAATGTAACAGTAAAAATTATCAAGTCTTTTTTTTGACAACACAGAACTTGCGACCTCACAAATTGGCGCAGTCGGTAAGACCCAAGAGGAACTTTTGAGATACATTGTCCTGGAGGTTTTAGTGGCGTATCGTTTTGTGCATCAGGTGGCGTAAGTTTTGGGACCGAGGTCCAATGTGGTTGCTTTGGCGGAGCCCCAAGCTGTTGAGCACTTGAAAACATTTACCAGCAGCAGAAAAGGCTCCAAGAATTTAAACTTACTTAGTAACTAGTGTAAATTTCTTAGGAATATTTTATAAAGCGTTGAACATAATGATTGGCGCAACGTGGTCTAATGTACAATATAAGCATTGGTATATAATATTTGGCGTAGTTTAACGCTGGCATGCGCAGCCTAAAATTTACTTAAGGGTGCTATGTAGGTTTTTCTGAGATGAGCAATTCGATCGCGGCGGTAGTTCAGGATAAACTCTCTCCTCTAGGGCCGTCGCTGGCCTGGGGACCGAGTATATTACATCGTTTTCGTTTATCGCTGATACTTCCGGGTTTTGTAGATCGCAGATTTTATTGTCGTTTCGTTCAGCATTTTCCTTTTCTTTACGATATATTGTAAAGTTTGTAAGACTTGACCATGTCGATGCAATCAGCCATGGTGACCAGCATATTTTTGATTTTAATGTTAAGAAGAGAAAAACTATGTCTATTTTACTCTTAATTAATCTTAGAACTAAATATATTCCCAGAAGTTCAATTGTAAAGATGTCTAAGCCTTCAAGGAAGCCCCAAAAACGTTGCCAAGTGTCTGAAGCTATGCGAGAAGGGTGGTTTCGTCTAGTAAATTACACAAATGAAGGCCTTTGGTCGAATCTGCTTGTCCTGCGGTTAGGCGTGCAAGTGTATTTACTATCGCAGGTTGTCCGCGTAGAGACATGTTGTATTCTTGAAGTCTTTGTTGGTCTTTTGTAGTTCCGTTCTAATGAAAATGTACGCATAGATTGTGTACTCAAAGTATTGTTAGGGCGCAGCTTATGTCTTCTGAAGTTACAGCAATTACTGTTTTTACGCCGTTTCGTGTTTCAGTGATTATTTTGTGTCCGAGTCCTTTGTACAGGACTGTGTATCTATCAAATTCGTATGGGTTAGTCGGGAAAAGGTCACAGTATAGGCTTCCACCATTATGATCATAGCATTTGCCTTATGCAGTGGGCAACGGAGTCCTGAAGGTGTCACTATAGAATCCAAGTCTAGTTCCACAGTGACGTCGTAATCTGATATAATAAGTTTGCCTTTCGCTCACTTCTTATTACTACTATTACTATTATTACTTACTATTATTACTATTATTACTTACTATTATTACTATTATCATTATTATTATTATTTCTTACTTATTACAATGCTTCATGATCCAAATTGGTCTGAGAAGGATGTTCCTTCGCAACTTTCGTCGTTAAAGATTCGTCGTTGAATATTAAAAAAAAAAATTCAGGATCCTGAATTTTTTACAAAAATGGATTTTTTCCACTTTTTCCACTATCCGCCTAAGGCCAATTGAAAATTGGTCACAATAGTATGGTTATATATGTTGAGTCGTCCGGACTCGTGTATTAGAAGACATTTGTTCCTGGTGAATTATTTCCGAAATGTAGCTATTCCATTTTGGATCATAGAAACGTATGACCACATGCCACAGTGTGAGATGAGTCGTGTTATCTCTAATGAGCAATGGTGGATTTGTGTGCAAAAATGTTTTGTTAGTTGTAATAGTTGTAGATATGTTTTTAAAGTGTTCACTGCTTTGTATGACATGTCGCAGGGTTCTATCTCATCAAGTGAAACTTGAATTATTTCTGATCATGGAGCTGAACAATCAAAGCTAAAAAGTGTAAGGTAATACGAGATGAGGGTTAGTAGAACTATAAGTGTTATGAGACGCATGTTTGCTTCGTTTCTTCTAAGATTATGATAGGATCTAAGTCATATGGTTCGTCGCTGTGAACCGTATATTCTAGTACGCAGGTTTTGCAATTAATGAGTAGGCTAATATACAATATTTCGTCGTTATAACAGACGTCGCAAATGAGTCTCTGCAGGTCGTTGGCGGAATGATATGCGTGGTAGGCAATGTAGATTTGTCCTACGACTGCACAATCTGGCCAACCATCAAGAATTGCAAACTTGCCCACCGTAGGGGGGGGCGTCTATTTGTCTAAACATTAACTTACAATATATGAGTAAAATAATGTTTGTTATTTGTATAGGAATTAATTGCAAGAGTTTTCTAGTTTTTATTTGGGTTAAGAATCCTTTTATTTTATTTATATATTATTATTTGGAATTTTATTATTTATCGTTTTTTCGATTTCTGCTTACTGTGATTACTTCAAATAAAGTTTATTCATTCATTCTTTGGAAGAATGGTGTTTTAACATCGAAGTTAGTGGTAACATAGAGCGTGCAATTATTTATGTCGGTCACTTATTCAGTAGGTCACTGATTAATGCGTTAATGAAGCGAGGACGTTAGCGGTCGGCTCTTTAATTGCTCGCGATCAGTATCGCAGGATGATGCGTGACCCGCGTAATTCAAAATATGCATTTGCATTACTTTTGTTTATAGGTTTTCTATAATGGGTTGAAAAGGTTTGAAAAGGTTTGGTTTTTCGTTAAAATGATGTAGGGTGCCCAAAATATATATTCATTTATAAGTTTTGTCATACGTTCGAGAATTTTTTTTAACATGTGTGACGTTTTCGTTGGGATCATGTTTTTGCTAATTCCTGATAAATTTTGAGTTTGCTTTTCTTCGTTTAGCATTTCGGGAAGTGCACGTGTTTGTGCAAATTAGGAGTTTAGAAATGTCTGACGGTAAGTCTCGTTCGTGTTTTGTGATTTTGAAGTAGGGGTGGTGGAAAAAGATTGTGTGTTTTTTTTTTGAGGAAGGCAGGTTCAGCAGCGGAGGTCATCGCTGAAGGGGATGATGAGGTTCCCAAAGAGGGGGTTACGGGATCCACTGAACAAGAGTTTGTACGAGTTTGGTGAGGACCTCATAGAGAAAGATTTCATCAGCCTTGAGGCGTTGCTTGAGGGGGTGTATTTCAAGGATCTCCTTGATGGTGTGGAGATCGAGTTGTTTGATCAACTCCTTCGATGGGTTTTATATGAATGAGTTTATTTGTTTGTTTTATTTTTATGGAAATCAACGTTTGTATTGATAAAAAAAATATCTTTACTGGAAGAATGGAGAATAATGGAAATAAAGGTTCCTGTTTTACTTGTGTGTTCCTTTATTTATTTTTCCCTTATCCGAATCTAGGTTATCTTCGAGCTCGCTATATCGGAGAAGGAAGTAGCTGAGCTAAAAGCAATGGTATAGTTTAATTTTCTTCTGTTGTTTTTTTTACATTGTAATACTTTTGTTTTTTTTTTTTTATATATAGAATTTAGGTTAGTTAAGATTTAGGTTTAGTTTGGTTAAAGAGTAACTTGTTGTAAGTTTGTATAGTTTTTAAGTTTTATTGAATAATAAAAAAAATATCTTTTTAATTCCTAGTCTTTTCCTTTTTTTGTACCTTGTTTCGAAAAAAATGTTTTTTTCTTATTAATTATCATTTTTTTTCTATTCAAAATTTATTATTTATTTATTTTTTCCATTATTTATTAATATTATTTGTTATTTCATTATTCTTGTTTATTATTTAACTTATTTATTTATATTTATTTTTTTTATTATTTGTTTTCATTATTTTATTATTCGTGTTAATTATTTTTATTTATATTTACTCATTTTTTTTCATCATTTTATTATTTGTTAATTATTTGTTATTATTATTTTTTTATATTTTTTATTTTTTTTTTATTATTTTATTATCAGTTTTGTTTATTATTTGTTAATTCGTTTTATTTTTATTCGTTATTTTTATTGATTCGCAATTGTTAGTGATTATTGCGTTGTTTTTTTTTGTTAGTTTTTAACGCCTATTGATGGCGTTATTGTGACCGATTAACGACGGTGTCGCACGCCGTTAAATAGATCATGATACTGTTTGTGGCGTATGGATGGCATTAATCAGCACGCTTGTCGTATACCAGTTTTCGCGATCGGTATGTAAGAGCGATGTTGAAAAAAGAAGAAAAATAATAGAGAAAGTGCCTAAACAAATAGGATAATTTTAATGAGGATTTTTATAGGTATTTCCGACGCGAGTTTTGGTGATGCAAAGAGTTTAATAAAAAAAAATATGAAAGTTATTATACTCTGCTCTTACCTATATTGAGTCATATGGTGCAGAGATAAGGGAAGAATTTGCTGACGCGTTTGAACGTCGTTCAAGTGCGCAGCGATCCCGGCCTAGCCCGCGTCGCAGTCCGTGCGCGCACGGACTCTGCGACGTGGATGTGTGCGTGCACATATAACGGCGTCATCGTACGTCGTTAAATCGAGGGATTTTCCCTCAGCTTATTAAGTTTCGCGTCTTCCATTTTTTGAAAGGGAATATATTATGCTCTCTTTTCATTAATTCGCTTGTTTTTTTGGATGTTAATGATAAAGTTTATAATGATCGTTTTTCACTTTGCAATCATAATAGAATTTCGATTTTTGCGTTTTCCAAGTTTGTGCTCGCGAGTAACCAATATCCTTCGGAATCAGTCGTCAGATCTAGTATGAATTCGTCGTATGTTTTTCCTTCGGAATATACTTCTGTGAAAGCGCTAGGGAAGGTTGGATCTTTTCCGTATATTAATATTAAAAAGGTGAATTTTATGCTTGTTATAGAAGTCGAATTTTATAACATTAATGCTAAAGGGATCAATTCTAGCTAATTTGGTTTGATTGTAATATAGCATTTTAGATATTGCATCAGTTCAAAGTATGATCATTCTAGCGATCCATTGGATTCAGGTCTGTACGGGCTGCAGAGAAAATGTTTTATGTCGAAATTTCATCAAACGTTCGTTGAAATCGCTTATGAAACACTTTTCGTTATCTGTTAGGATTAACTTTCGAACTTGAAAATTGGCAAATAAAGGAATGTGCGAATGCACGTGCGACTTTACGCGATGTTGCTTCTATAAGAGGAACAGCAGCAGAAAATTTGTTTAACGCGTCTTGAATTGTTAATAGATATTTATTATTACTTTAACTATCAGGCACTTGTATAAGGCCAAAAATGTCCAGGGAAACCTTTTCAAGAGTATCTGAACAAGTGTCTGTGATTATCATGATGGCATGCGTATTCAACCAAGACGCCTTGATTTTTGACATGTGTAACAACGTTTTATGAAATCGATTATCTCGTTTCACATGTTTTTCTAATGGAATTTTACTCGCGTGGTATTCTTCTATTATTTTAATACGCATTTCTGGGGGTGGTACAATCAAGGGTTTTTTGCAATGGATGAAGAACCTGTTTGTTTCGCGGAAGATTATGCTTATTGTGCGTTTCATTATTTGCCATACTTCTTTTGTTAAAAATTGATGATCTTTTGGCATAAAAATATTTCAAATTTTATTTTTTTTTAAGTAGAAATTTTGAAATTTTTAGTGAGTCAAATAGATCGTGAGGGTTTACTAGACTATTAAATTTATTCTTTATTATTATACAAAAATAGTTTTGCCTTTTCTAATTCCTATTATTTCACCGACCTCTGGTTTTTCTGTAAGTATTCGCTGTTTGTTAATAAAACTCGCATTGCTTCGGAATTCATATCGCAATCAGCTGACATGAAGAATGCCACGTTGCCGTGTTCTTGTATTATTATCCGATCTGCGTATGATTGTAAATGAATTTGGTATGTTATGTGATTTATTTGTTATCAAGTCTAATGCTTCTGTCATTGAGGAGTTTTTGGGAATTTACGGTTTAATAATACAGTTTTCCCGAAGTCCCAAATTTAGGACTTCGAGAAAACCGTATGATAGTGTTGGAGTTTTAAAATCAGGATAGATAGGGCTAAGTTGTTCGAAATTTGGCGATTCGATTTCGTTTTCTGATGATTTTTGTGTAATGATGATGTCAGGATAGAGTACTGGTAAGGATATAGGTCCTGGATCGGAAGAAATTTGAACTAATTAAGATATATAATTTTCTTCTTCACAGACAAACATGCTTCACAAACATGTTCGATGATGAAACGTATGTTTCTAGCAAACAATATATGTCACCATTTTCAGTATGAGTAAATACTTGTGTTTCAAAGCTTATTTTTTACTATCATTTTTTATTAAACTCATCCTTTACACATCATAGTAGGCTTGAATATATATTCAGCGTTCATCGTCGTATTAAATTTAGTATGAATCAAGAATCCTTAAAGAAAAGACGAGTAGCATTAAAAAATCGTATTGAAGTGTAACTCCTCAATAATAAACCAAATATTCGCAGCAATCAACACCGCAAGAAGCTTTCCCTCAACCCGGAAAATCAATCTGTTAAAAGTGGGTCAATTTTACACAATGCTTACAATAAAAAAAGTAAGCACACAGTATGGTGATCGGATCGTAGTGGATTTGCTGGATGGTGAGGAAGCATCTACTACGTTTCTGCTCGTTAGGATGACGCAAGCTTTTATTTGCAACCCTGATACTTTGTACAATATGAACAAACTGGCGGGAAACGGAACAATTTACATGGAGGTTATGGATATCCATAAAACTAAGGAAGTTAAATTTGCAATATTATATTAAAATATTATGTTATATAGTAAAATTTTCGATATATGTAATTTTAATTTTACTGTTAAGAAAAAAAATGTAATCAAATGGGAAATTATATGTTACATACTGCGTAATTTTTATGATAAAATAATGATATTCAAGGTAAAATATTCCATGTCTAAATCACATAAAATTTGTTGATAAAACATGAATAAAGGAGAAGCGCAGGAAGTCGCTCAAAGGGGCTACGAAAAATCACGTACGCACTTCCGAGCCGTTCCCAATAATTTTTTAGAATGCATTATCATAAATGACTTACATTCGTCATATTATGCTCTCCTGATATTTTTATCAATAAATAATGATTTACAATAATTAATAAGAAATAATTCCAATACATTGTACTATTAATCCTGCAAAATATAGATATAGATACATCCTGAACGCGTATACCAGTATATCTATATAGTGTCTATGAGTCACTCATAAGTCCTCTATCTTTTTTCTCCCAACAAAAAAATAATTGTTCACCCTTACTGTCTCTCTTCAACCAATAGGCTTAGGCCATGAAAAGTATAAATAGGGCATCTCAGAGACCAAGGTCAGTCAGTCAAAATTACATCATCAACTCTTTGAAAAAAGTGCAACCAATGTAAAAGTCAGAAAAAGAACTTAGAAAATATTCGTGAAATTTGAAAAGGAACTTAGAATTCATTTGAGGATTCAAAAAAGAACTTAGAAATTAATTGAGAAGTCGAGAAAGGTCTTAGAATTTATTTCACGAATTGAACGAAGGACTTAGAATATACCCAAGCACGTATATGTTTTAACAAATTCAAATGCAAATTTAACTCAGAAAGGAAACAAAATTGAATATTGTTAACAAATCAAAATTTAACTTGAGTTTTACATTTTTTTCAATTGGGAATAGAAGTTGTTATGCCCTAGGCGTGACTAATTAATTTTTATAAATATTTATAATTTGTATAATTAACGATGCGGCCAGGTGCGCTCGCGCTGAGTCTCGATTTTGCCATTTTTGCTGATCGAGATCTCTCGGATTTCTCCAGTTCGGTAGCCAAAAATTGATGATTTCGCGACACATGTGACCCCTCAAGGGTATTGGACGCGGTACCTTCGCGTTAATTAGGAGGGGCAATCAGAGGTGATGATTGTCCTGCGATCTCGAGGAAAGATCAGAGTCTACCAGCGAGCCGAAACCGACGGACAAGAAAAAC
>JAQQRF010001548.1:0-10709 GCA_030523145.1 Trissolcus brochymenae | reverse complement strand
TTTTTAAACTCTCATAACTTTGGCCAGTTTCGTGCGATTTTCGATTTTCTTCGTGGAAAATTGTCAAAAGATGCCAAAGTTTCTGTTTGTGCAGTTGCATAACATTCTTTCAACCTGCAAAAGTGGGTACAACGATTTGGAACTAGCTGTTTTTTTTTAAATTTTATTTCTTGTTTAGTTTTTTAACAACAGCACTTTCAGTTTAAAAAAAAAATTTTTTTTCAATGCAAGAAACAAAAAGCTGACATTTTTCTGTGGAATTTAAAAAAAAAGTTTTTGCAATAAGAATTGATGAAGTTGTGACACTTTGAAAAAAAGTCAATTTTCCGCAAATTTCAAGTGGACCGCTAATTGTTGTGCGGAGTTTATATATTTATATATATATTTGAATATGTAAAATATATGTGGAATATATGTATATGAAAATTTATATTTATTATCATATATATATATAGAGTATTAGAAGTACATAAGAGAATCGGTTTAGAAATGCGTAAGTGATTTTTAGTAGCCTCTTTGAGCGGCTACTCGCGCTAGTCTGATGTTTATATGTTGTTAATAATTTTCATGTGATTTAGATATAAAGTATTTTACTTCGATTTAAGAATGGAAAATTGCGCAGTATGTAACAGATCAATCTACTCCCACTATATGTCAACATTTCAACATTTAATCGGAAAATAGTTACTGAGTTTTTAAGGCATGTGCATTTAAACATATTTGATCAGCTATTATTGATATGATGCTTTAAAAACAAAAAATGAATTTAGACGTGAAAAATTTTGATTCAAGTTTGCCTTAATCAAAAATACAGCAGAAACATGACGCGATATTACCCAACACCATTAAAGGATCCATTGCTGGCTCTATCAATTTTAGAAAGGCAAATGTTTTTTCTCTTATATTTATTCCACATTGTTTAAATTTTGTTAACATGTATAGTTATTTTGAATATTCAAAACAAACACATTATAACGTCTGGAAAGCAGCGGATGGATTTTAATTTCAATAGTTTGGACACACTTAGAAACTAGAGGGCAGGGTTGGCGTCTGAAAACACGTTGGATATTTTTGACAAGTCTATCGAAAAAGAATTGAATTTGTATACAGAAATTACTCTAAATCTACAGTGGAAATGGATTTCTCTAATCTATTTAATAAGTATTTTTCCTTGAAAATCAATTTCCTTTTTTCCTGGGATTGTTTAACATAGTTTTCAAGCTGATAAGAACATTTTTATTATAAAGGTGACCATAAAATTCTTTTAACCCAGATTCGCCTAATCCACAAGGATTAGGTAATTTTTTCTCTAAAAAATTGTAAATAGTGAAATTGTTCTAATTTATTGTGTTCGCGTTAACTCTAATGCTATTGTCTTGTCCATTGACGAATACGCTAGACGTAATGTTCTTATTTTATTTTATAGATATAATCCTGAACTGTTCGCTCTTCAAATCGTCAACTAGGCGTTCAGTTCAGGTTTACCATCTTTGGCCTCAATTCCAATTTGTTCAATTGACGTTTTCAACAATTCATTAATTGAATCATTTTTGTTAATGCTTGGAAAGAGAATTGCGCTTTTATTTTCTTAAGGTGGTGATGGCGTGTTTGATCCTAGTGGGAGAGGAGTGGAGTATTGAGCTTCGTACTGCTCAAAGAAGTCGATCACGGGGGCAGCTTCTTCAGAACAGAACAGAACTCTTCGGGCTCAGTGCAGTCTGAGTAATCTACTAAGGAAAAAGAGGGGAATTAAGTAAATTATGAGGGATTGACTTGATATTAATAGAATAGGTCGTATCTAACGAACCTTACGACCGTGCGTTGTCAATTGAAAACATACGCGTTAGTACGACAATTCGCAAAGATACTAGGAATGCTACACAACAAGACGTGTGAATTTGCATAGCCAAGTGGAGACATGTACTTAATGTCAAAATCAAGAAAATGTAGCAGAAATTTTGGAAGGTTAAGTACAGGATTCACTCTCCAAACTGTACGACCAGGTGTAGTCAACAAGAGACGTAGACGCTAGTACGACAGATTATAAGAGTAAGGAAAATATCACACAAAAATTTTGTAGAATATGATACAATTGAATGAAAATATTTACGTGGATATGACGAAATGTAAATGTGACGGAAAAGAGAGAAGAAAAATGATACACAAAAGTTGAGTTATAATTAGGAATGAGTCTCAATTTCGATCAGTTGAAGAGACGTAGCAACATCAAAGGCAGCAACAGGGCAACAACAGTGGCATCATCAAGAGCAACAACAGTGGCAGCAACAAAAGCAGCAGAAGTGTGACGATTGGCGGTAGTACAAGTATCGACGTATAACTTCGGTGAAGTATCGCACGTGTATCAGTGACAAGCATAACTTCGCATTTATTGCTGAACTATTTAAGGTGTATTTAACATTCGAAAGCTTCGCTCAATGCAGCGCACAGCTCTGTTATGAGTTGCGGAAGCCTATCATACAATATCGACGGATGCGCTTTGTGTGATAACAGGGCAATATCCAATCAATCTGGTAATGCACCAGAGAGCATGTTTGTTTGAAATTAAGTGAACGGCGAACCCACTCGGGAGTATTTTCCGAAAGTGATAGAGCGCCTCAGAGTGGAGTGGCTTATCATAGATCATTATACATGCCAAATGCTGAGTGGACATGGAAATTTCCGTGAGAAACTCAACTCTTACAATCTCGTAAATAATAGCAACTGCGGTGCTCTAGAGATATCAGAAAACATATCTATGGTTGTCCATTGCGAAGCGCGTCAAAACGAGTAATGACAAATGAGTTGAGAGGCAAAGGTCAGAAATGGCCGCTTCCGTAGAACTCGCTCGTCTCAGTGCTTTCCTCCTTTTAGGAGGTTTGCATGTGCTGTGTTAAAGACACCTGTTGATGTTTCTTACATCCGTCAGAAGTCAACAAGTTAAATTGGAAAGTTTTTGAAAGATTTATTCACTAGCAGCAGTTAGATTATCTACGATGTTTTTTAACTTGCATAGAATTATTTCACCTCCTTGAAGGAAGGTAGTGGTGAGTTCTTTACCAATACTCGAACAAGTTTTCTTGCAGCATAAAGAGTCAGCGCCACCTAGTGAGGGTGGATAAGCGACAAATAGCCTCTAACTACTCTCCTCTAACTACCCTCCGACCACAAGGTCTTTTATACCTTGTATGGTGCTGGTTTCAATTGTCGGGCAGATTTGTTGGAATCTGACCATTAATCGTAATGAAGACGTCGGAGGTCGCACGTTTTCCTAATGTAACGTTCATGATAAACATGTGCATTCGGAAAACCATGCATTCCTGGAACTAAAAGTACACTCGGTCCGTTTCCCCTCATTTGTTTCCCGCTGGGTTCTAAAGTTGGTTCTATAGAGGACGGGCGAACGTCTGAGAGCTGCAAAGGCAGGCGCTTGCCTCAAACACAAGTGGCCTAAAGTTGTGATAAAATTGTACTTTCTCGATTAGCGCACTCGTCTTTCGGGAGAATTACGATAGCAAGGCAAAAGATATGGTCTCGTCGGGTCTCTTTTCCGTGGCTCCCCGTGTGAATTTTATCACTAGGTAAGAAACGACCAAGAACCTGGTGTGCCCAAGAAGCGCCCTAAGCAATCGGATTTTTTCATTCTCTAGTACTGAGGGTTACTAGTAGCTAAGAAAGTTCAAAACGTTTATAAAATTTCGAAAGAAGAAGGCATCATGGGTCAATACGGACATAGGTGTGTTGAATAGAGTCTACGGAGTGACGCTTGAAGCTGACAATTTGATTTAGTACTAACACCCGCTGTTGAACTATTTGTGGACAGTCAATTTCGAGATTTTTTTCTGCTAAACAATTTGGGGACAAAGGATTCAAGAATTCGAGTCTACCGGATTGAACGGGGGAAAAGAGGAAAGATCTTACTGAAATAACTAATAACGTAACGAAATATATATGTTCACGTAATATACTGGCCCTCATTAAGGATTGCAAGACCTTGACCAGTTGCTAAGGGGCTTAAGATTGTCGGCTGTGATGGGCCGTGATCGGCGGGACCGGGTCTGTCGCAGGGGTGAATGTAGCATTCCTATAAACGAATTCTGCTGTTATGAATGAAATGGATCCCTACAAACGGGCTCTCCATTGAATCGGGATCCCTCTAGGGGTCTGGAGAATGACGCGGAATTCGGTTGCGGTGACCAGGTCTTACCTCTACTGTATTGGTCAGAGCTTTGATCGCATTATCCGAGCTCGGATATTGCGAAGAGCTTTGGGAGGATATTCAGCGTTTCCGATGGCGACCAAGAAGCGATCCGCCGATGTGTTGCGGCTGCATGGCGTATCGGGTAACTGTCTTCTGGGAGCTCAAAGAAACGGTAGTTAATGCATACCCCAAAATCCAGTAGCCGCGTTGGTGAGAGGAGCTGCGACCGCAGGGGGATACCAGGCGACGTTCCTCGTATTTAAATCGCCTTACCCAGACATGCATGATGAACAAGTAGTTCACCGAAGCCCTCAAGAACTCGACTCGAATGGCCATTGATCCCAAGAGCTATCCCGAGGTATAGATCTGTGAGGAGCAGTTGAACCTACTTGGCTCTTCTCTCTTCGACGCTATGCTCGAATCGGAGTCGAAACCACAATTTGAAGGCACATCGGCGAGAAGTGGCGTGTGCATCGTCAGCTGAACTGACGAAATGTCAGTTGGCTGGCTAAAGCGCATCGTACCGATTCTGAAGCCTGGAGATAGGGCAGAGGTTCTTTCCCGCTGCCGACCCCGGAGACGCCTAAGATCTTGAAAGAGTTAAGATTAAAACGCGGAGCTGGAGATAGGACGCTGGAGCATATACTCCGTCAACAAGCTTGATGATCGTAAGATCACTAGGATTGTCTTCAAAGTGGACCAACTCTTCTTTTTGGCCCTAGAGAGGTTGTGAGGCAAGCCGTTCTCCGATATGAGGCAATCACCTTCCTCCTCGAGGACAAGAAGGACACAGAGAAGAAGGGGCCTGAAGCGATGAAAGAGAATCCACCGGAATCGCCGGCCCCTCAAGCAGGTGAACTGGTGAAGGCGACCAAAGATGCTCATTCATAAGGCTCTTTGGCTGCCTTCACCTTTTATTTTAGTTTCTATTCGTTATTGTCTGTTCTTTCTTCTTACTATCCGCTATCTTCTTTTTTCATTCTAATCTCTTTCTTTTCTATCTCTCTACTATCTTCCTTTCCTTTCAGGCCTTGCAAAAGGCCTTGGGCGGTCAGTTCCTTCGAGCTCTTCAAGACAGCAGGTTTCAATAGCATTTTCACGGCGGTCCAGCAAAAGGGATTGGATGTGCTGAAACTGCCCTTGCTGGAGGTAATGAGAGCGAGTTTGGCGCTGGACTACACTTCTAGAGCGTGGAACGGCACGAGACTAGCCTTCTTACCTAAGCCTGGGAGAAACGACTACATGAATGCAAAATCCTTAAGACCTATAAGCTTAACCTCATTCTACTTGAAGATACTGGAGAGGCTTATTGATAAATACATTGTTAGATCCTGCATTTTCAATATTATGAACAAATTTAATTATTAATGAACGACAAAATTTAAATTCATTTACTCATAAAAAATTATATTCTTGCTCAGAATGAGGTAAGAAAAAAGGTTAAAAAATTATCAAAAAAACAGAAGAACAAAACATTGGTGCTACGAGAGTTTAATTCATGAAGCGGAATTCTTTTAACTCATGATTCGAGTCGAATATTTATTATCAGTCCAATGTTCACATTATGTGATTCTAAGAAATTTGAAGTAGGGCACCCCACAATTTTTTAACTGAGACCTAATACGTAACATTTGCTAAATTTTTCTGTATAAAATAAGTGCATCGGAGCACTGCTCCAGTTAGTTCGCCATTAAACTCATTAAACAAATAGTTCGCGCAATAATTCAAAAAGAATAATTCGAACTTATAAAAGATATGTGAAAGATGTGAACGAATAATTCGAACTTATGTGAACGATTATATAACAGTGAATCGAAAGTTTAATGAATGTAACAGTAAAAATCATTGAGTCTTTCTTTTGACAACACGAAACCTGCGACCTCACAGACTGGCGCAATCATATCCCTTCACTTGAGACGTGAAGGGATATGAAAGGACTTTGAGAATTCAGAGGAATCTTCGACAACCTTCGAAAAATTCAAAGGGACATCTACGTCTAGATATCGTCACGGATCAAATAGTAGGAAGCAGAATTCCATAGACAACCAACATGAAAGACTAAATGGATACAACAAAAGATCTATGTGTTCTAGAAAGTTACATTGACGATACACTGACTCTCGAAAATTTATTCGGTATTCTAGAAAGAAATTTACAAAAAAAATATATACTTGTATAAAATAGTCAGCAGGAATCTATTACAGCCTAACAGAACAATTTACATTGTGTGAATCTTGTGCTTTCCTGTCTAATAGAGCTGCACTTTAACAAATTTCGGATTCGCATACATTCATAAAGGAAACAGATAATTCTTCCTGTGATATGTGTTTACTGTTATAAACCCTTAGTTGAAAAAAACCCAGCTGTACTTGGTAATGCTTGTTTCGAAATTATGATTGAAGAAATCACAGAAGAAAATTTGAAACCTGGATTTGAATTGTTTCATATACACAGTTGCCGTTGTCAATCTGTACCAGTTAAACATAATTCATTATCTGAAATATTAGAACAGCCTCTGGCTCTACTCAAATGACGACTAAATGCCACCCAGGGACATCACACCAATAATAAATCAGTTCATAGACGTTCGATTTCCTGAAATTGACCAAAACTGGTTACAAAATTTACGATGACTGTTAGAAATTGAAAAGTTTATTTGCGTTAAATAAGGATGGTTGATGTATGCAAATGCAGCCCGACATCTTATTCTATGTGAAAAATGTGCTAACCGATTTTCTCATTTTGAACTAAAATTATTAGAAGAGCACCATTTGATAATAAAGTGTCCAAATGTTAACGACTATACCAGCAACCGGTATTTGGCTCAACTTTCGGAATGTCAACCAATATATGACTGTTATCAGTGTATGGAACAAATAATTTAGCGATTAGAAAATCAGACCTATATGATATTACGTATTTCCTTGTGCATGGATTTGTTTTGACACCTGAACCAAGTTCTGAAAAAGATCAGGATTAATGAATTACCGAAAAAATTTCTAGAAACTGTAGAAATTTATCGTTAGAATTCAGCCAGCAGCAAAAACGTCAACGCATCAAACCAGACCTATACACAAGCTCAGCAAAGTTAGAGAGGGATCCAATTTTCTTGCAATTATTATTTTTTAAACTGATAACGTTCTGTATGAAACAAATCAATAGTGTACACTACAACCATATAAAGTACTTGGGAAATTATTGTTATTTTTGTTACGGCGCACAAAAAAAATTTGGTAGATCCAGAAGATGAATTCAATCTTATAGCTGATACTCATTAAATAATTGGGTTTAGAACTTTGGATGAAGTACACTAAAGCAAGAGTTGTAATAGATTTTATATTAATTTCAGAAATCTTCTTGTTGTGAAAAATGCAGTAAACTGGCTAATTTATGAAAAAAAAATGTTGTTTTTCTTTTCTCGAATACATGAAATATGGAAGATTATTGAGAAGTGACAATAAAGATCTTTCCGAAATTGATAGGCAAAACTTACTATGACCTGGATGGGGTAAACTTACGTCAACCCCATTCTACTAGATGAAGCAAATCTTGCGATTTACGAAAGTCAATACACCCACATTCAGTTCATAGAACCTAAATCTTACTTGATAATATTGATAAAGATATTGAAATAGAACCAGAAGAAAAAATGAAAGATTTAAATTCAATAGAAAATCCACCTTTCTACAGATTGAGGTTATCTGATGCTCTTTCTATGATTCCGTATTTTTCTGGTGATCAAGAATATGCTTCTTTATATAAATTCACATCGGGTTGTAAGAATGCAAACAGAATTTGACCAGCCGAAGCTGAGATGGCATTGTCTTGATTAATTTGAACTAAACTCAAGGGCGGAGCACTACAATTAATTATAGAAAAATAAATGAAATTATAAAAGCTTTACATAAAATTTAATCCCAATCACAATCATTAATCGAACTTTCAGGAGAATTATCTCGTCTGAAACAAAACGAAAACGTGTCTGTTGCATCATATTTCAGTCGACCTTGTTCATTGTACAATCAGTTAATAGATAAATTAAAGAAGGAATTAAACAATGTAACGAAATTGATCATGTCCCAGAAAATTGTCCCATATTACACGCAAATATTTCAAAACAAAGTTGCCAACTTTATCCAGAAAAAGTTTATACTGCCCAGCAATGCAAAAATCGTTATTATTGTCAATTATGTGGTCAAAAGGGTCACAGTGCATTAAAATGTGGAACTTAAACATCAAGATACACAAGAGTACAAGAGATATGTCAGAGATGCAGAAAGATAGGGCTAGAAATACTAATATGCTAGAAAATAATGCTAGCAAATAATGCTAGAAATAGTCATTTCGCTTAAGCTAAAATGAATCAACAAACTCTTTGTTGTAAAATCTGTTACCGATATGGACATAATGCAAGAAGTTGTTGCAGTAAGCGAATAAGAGTTATAAGAACCGGTTCAATCTGTCTTATTTGCAGCAATGTCAAACATAAGGCGTATCCATGCCCTCGAAATATAAGGATTCATTATGACAGTGGTACTGTACAGGACTTGGAAAATGCTTTTGTCGACCATCGTTAACGTTTTTACATTACATTCTGTGCAACTACCACCTCATCGGTTCCTGCTGGACTGCCTTCACACATTTCCTGATTCATCGACATCATCGACGTCAACAACTATCGCCACCACCAGACCCAGAAGCACCCGAAGAAAATGAGATGCCAGAGCAAGTTGAACTCATGCAACCTCCAAATACTTATCCTAATTTAGGTCTTAAATAATATGTCAAATATTATGTTCCTAAGTATAATGTTCCTAACATTCAGCAAAAACAGGGAAGGTGTGATATCATGACCAGGAAAAATTAAATATAAGATCAATAAATATAACCGAATGAAAATAAAGTACAATCAGGCTGTAATTAGTATTAGGAAAATATACATATCGATGAAGTAAGCAGATAAAAGTTTCAAACTTTCACTTTTCTTTTTCTCCAATTTTAAAATAAAATAAGTATTAGGAAAACGTAAATAAGAAGAAGCGATCTCTTTTAGGTACTTTAGATACTCAATGGAAAATTCCTATAGCATCATCTGATGTGATATCATCGGGAAAATAAACAACTTTCTCTAGTAGCTCCTTTTCCGACTCCAATTATCTTAGGACCCGTGACGAAAGTAAATTTTCAACTCATATAAATATTTCTTTAAACAAAAAGTTACTATTTCTTATCGCCAGAAAATATATAAAAACCTATGATTTCATATAAAGTTCACAAAAATCGGTAAACATTTACTTGTAAAAACAATAAATTAATACCACGTGGTAATGTTTAACCCTCATCCGATCAGGTTCAGTCCGTCGGACTCACCTCGTCGATAAACATAAAATAATTTGAAAAACGTTTACAGCAATATCCTACAACTCAATGACTTTATTTATTAGAATGTTCACTACAAACCTGTTCATTTTTAGGCCAATTGAATTGTGTTTTTTAGAAATATTAACATTGAAAAAAAATTTGACACCTAACGGTCAAGTGAATCTGACGGACTCACTTGATTTTCGGCGCAGACAAACGGTTGCGCGCGCAAGAAAACTATTTCTGTTTTGTTTACATTCATTGTTATGATCCGAAATTCTATAGAACCAGTCTGAAATTATTCTAACTGTGTTGATTACACCGTAAATAATTAAAATTCGATCGTTACAATCATCTTTTGATTGTTTTTTGCAAGTAAGAAACTTTTTTGCTTTGAATGAAGAAGGGGGAAGTAGATCAGTCGGGTTAGGAGTGAAAGTTGTTCAAAACCTTGTGAAGGCGTATGAAGGCTTTAAGCGAAATGTTACGTGACTTTTCGCTAGCACAAACATTGTATTCTACAAAACTAAAAATTGTAGGTACAAAACAAGCGTTTTATTCTGCCCGAATTCAGGCCATCAAAAAATCGCCTAGTAGGTTCGTCGAATTTTGGTTTTACAAAAAATGCTACTTTGGTGTCGTACGTTCCAAAAAAAAATCAATGTGTGATTCTCTCATCCACGGCCGCTAGCATATTTTATGAATACCTTAGATCTCATAGGTGTGGCTGCGTATGTCATTTGGATGAAAACATATCCAGACACTTTTCGGCTTGTTCCTTAATTTTTTGACAGCTGATAAAACACATAGCCCATAAGGACAAATTTGAGATTGATGAATAAATACACGATTAAAATAGTATTATAATTCAAAGTACGATATAGACTTTAAGGTCGTAGGCCATGACGAGCTGGCAGAGGTCAGTCTCATTCATCAATCCCTCTCGAGGGATTCCAAGATGGGGGCGAGCCTAAAAAGTTTTCCCTACTATGCAGAAAAGCTCGCCTTCTTCTGCCGATGTAATAGGTGCCTGGGTCGATTCCAAAAACCCCAAGAGGGTAAGTAGATTTTCCCATACATATATATTCCTAATATGCGCAATTTTCAGGTATTTAATTTTATCGTTTCTCCACAGATCCTTCCAGCGGTG
>JAQQRF010001547.1:0-10713 GCA_030523145.1 Trissolcus brochymenae | reverse complement strand
AAATTGTTTGACGAGCTGTTGTGCACAAGACAAGTCGCGTCCGAACTTAGTCTCATTTTCATTTACACGCCTCTTACGCGTACGAACTTAGTCTCTGCTTCACGCAACGGACTTAGACTAATTCGGCATTTGATTGTTATTACGAATTCTCAATAGAGTCCACACTCAGTCGAGACCTCTCTCGACTAACGACCGCGGTTCTTGTAAAGGATCGACACGTCTAAATAAACCTATTCTTAAATTCTACATAAGTCGTTGTCACTCTACCCGACAACCTCAGTGCGTGGTGTACTTTCATAAAGAAGGGACATCACAGCAACTAAATTGGCGCTACGGACAGGATTCTTTTAAACTGAGGTTGTTACAGTGAGAATTCAACTTCGCTGCTGTGGACCCAAAACCAGCGAAGGATACTGAACATCGAAACTGAGACACTTGGTGCTTCACGACACGTAAGTATCATTTTATTTTGCTTCCAAATTTGAAAAGAAAATTAATCACGATGAACGGTGACATCGTTTTCCATAACACTGCTGGGGCCAGTAATGACCCCAACGAAATTTTGAATAGTACTTTTGCTCCTTCAAATTACACTGAAAACCCTCCTCAAAGGGCATTAAAGTCTAGAGATGCTCGCGATTCACTGCCTAAATTTAATGGCAGGGATATTCCGGTCGACGAATTTTGCAGACATATACAATATGTCGCGCACAACCTTCGCCCTGGCGAAGAGTCGTCGTTTGTTGTCTTGCTCTGATCGCAATTAGCAGGAGTCACCCTGGAATACTATTATCGTAACGTATACCGCTTAAACACGGTAGAAGAATTAATAAACGGTTTCAAGCCTAGGTTTAACGACGGGCTCGGGCTCTCACACTGGTTTTCGACTATTACTCATACACGTATGACACCGGAAGACACGGTTTCGAGTTATGCTCTGCACATAGAAGCCGCCGTGCATCGAGCAAAAGCCTGTATTGAAATTGAAGAATACGGAAATGATAACTCTGCTCAAAAGAGGCTAGTAGAACGAACTGCCTTAACTCAATTTCTCAAGGGTCTGCGCCCGACACATGAGATACGCATTCGCATTGAACACCAACTAGACTTATCAAGCGCTATCGCTCATGCCGCGCGAGCAGAACGCGACATAACGTATGTTCCGTTTGCTCCGACTAATTCCCAGAATTCAAGTAGACAAAACGCTCGTTTTACACGTAAAAACGCACCTACCTACGCGCCTAGTAAGAAAACCTGTATAATTCATGGAAACGGCTCCCACTTGACCGTCGCATAGTCTTAGCAAGACTCAATAATAACCCTAGAAACTAACAGAACCCAAGAAATCAAAACCAGAACCAAAACTCTCCAAATCTGAGTAACAATTCTAACCCTTTTTCAAGAAATCCCTTCACTCCCAATAGACAAAATAATTACTAAAATCCTTTTAACAACCCCCCTAATAACAATTGGAACAACCACCCCAATTATAGTAGACCAAATAACAATCCACAAAATTATTCTAATAATCGATCAAATCACAATCGCGCAAATAATAGAAATGAAAATAACACCTCCCTGCTCAACCGCACGTACATGCAGGAAGCGCGTGTCAACAATTTTTCTCGCGAACAAAGTCAACCCTCCGCGGTTCCAAAAACCAGGCTGCGGGCTCGGCAAACTCACGTCGGGTCTTCTAGCACTTAGTTGATACAAGAGCAGAGTTAAATTTAATTAAAAGAGGCTGCTTAAACTCACTGGCCCAAGCGAATGAAGAAATAAAATTCGATCTTTTTGGTATCTCAACAACTCCTGTAACAACACTCGGGGAAGTAAAAATAGACTTCAATAATCACCAAGTAATTTTCCACTTGGTTCAAGATTATTTTTCTATTCACGAAAACGGCATATTGGGTTCACTGTTCTTCCAAGACGAACAAGTTAGCATTTGTTACTGAACAAAAACAATAACCTTCGGCTACGATCTTGTCATCACTTTTAAACATGATGAACTAATTGAAATACCTGCAAGAACGCAAAAATTAATATTTTTTAGAACAACGAATCCCGGCGAAAATATTGTGGGTTACTTGGAGCGTATCCAGACTAAGAAAAATATTTATCTCAATATTTATCGACGAAGCCATCGTGAAATCATGTAAGGGAATCGCTTTTACGTACGCAACAAACACCGATTTAACCAACATGAAACTTAGTCTCCTGTCGTAACCCTTACCAGAGCTTAAGGAAAGCAGAGCTTTCCTTAAGGGAACCCAATAAACCGGCAAAAATTCGAACAATCACTACGGATGACTTTTACAAAAAGCCGCGATTTCGAGCCGCAACTCGAACAAATCCTTGAAAAAATAGATCTGGATGACTTAGACGAACACGAACACGATCAACCTTATCTGAGAAAACGCACACCTATTTTATCTTGATGGAGAAGATTTAAGTGCCACTAACAAAATAGCCCATACAATCGACTTAACCGACCACCAACCTGTAAGAACCAAGATATATAGATATCCCCCCTGCCACCGGGAAGAAATCAAGAAACAGGTGAGCGAACTTTTAGACCAAGGGATTGTCCGCCCTTCAAATTCACCCTATGCATCCCCCGTGTAGATCGTCCCAAAGAAACCAGGACCAGATGGCGCCAAGAAATAGAGAATGGTCATCGATTACAGAGCACTCAATGAGAAAACTATTTCTAACAACTATCCCCTCCCCAATATCACCGAGATCCTAGATTCAATCCAGAAAGCACAGTATTTTACTACTATTGATCTAGTGAGTGGGTTTCACCAGATCGCGATGGCTGAGGAAGACAAGATGAAAACAGGTTTCTCAACCCCACACGGTCACTTCAAATGGAACCGCATGCCGTTCGGACTAAAAAATGCACCAGCCACCTTCCAAAGACTGATGGACAGGGTCCTAGCCGGATACCTTGGAAATCAATTTTTTGTATACCTTGACGATGTCATAGTTTTCTCCAGAACCTAAGAAGATCATGAGAGGAAATTCACCCACCTCGCCGAACGATTAAGGGATGCGAACCTAAAATAAAACTAAGCAAGTGTGAATTTTTGAGGAGATCGGTCAAATATCTTGGCCATGTGATATCGAACTATGGTGTCACCCCTAATCCCGGAAAATTAGAAGCCGTGAGAAACTTCCCCGTTCCAAACTTCCCGAAAAAAATAAAACAATTCCTAGGCCTAGCTGGCTATTACAGGCGATTCATTAAAGATTTTTCAAAAATAGCCCGAATGATGAACGACCTTATCAAAATCAACGTACCTTTCACGTAGACTCAGAAACAACAAGACTCCTAAGAACTTTGAGAACGGCTTTGCAATCTATCTATCTTACAATATCCCCAGTTTGATCAACCCTTTACCCCAACGACCGATGCATCCGACTATGCAATAGGAGCAGTCCTAAGCCAGGAAATAGTTGGACTAGACCTCCCTGTGGCCTACGCATCAAGAGGACTCACGGCCCCAGAATTAAACTACTCCACAACCGAGAAAGAACTTCTCACCATCGTCTACGCCACTCAACATTTCAGACCCTATCTATATCGTCAAAAATTCTTCATACAAACTGATCACCAACCCCTACAGTGGCTTTCGAAAATAAAAGACCGAGCATCCAGATTGGCTAGATGGAAGATCCGCCTCAGCGGCTATGAATATGAAATAAGATATAAACCTGGCACCGCGAACGCCAACGCTGACGCCTTATCCAGAAACCCGGTAGCTCAAGAACAACACCACCAAGCACACGTTGACTTAGCAAGAAAGAAGAAAACACCCCCACCTAAGGAAAAGCGGATTAAAGATCAAGAAGTAAAAATCCATAAGAAAAGAGGAAGGAAATCAGGCAGGAAAATACACTGGAGCCAAGACCCCGTTTACAACTTACCAAAGAGTCAACCCGAAAGAACTCAGAGCATAATTTGCACACGCTCACAAAACAAACATAGGATACTAAAGGAACTTTATGAAAGAAGATCAAGAATACACCGATAATGAATCCGAGGGAATCGAGAGATACGATGGTCGAAAATACGAAAACCAACTCGCAAAATATAAGCCGGGTATTTAAAAATATACCGACGACGCCGCCTTGACTCATGAAACCAGATCCAAACCAGGACCAGCATTCGGACCGAATTTCTGCGCTACAATTAAAAATTTTAATTGTACTTTTCTATTTTAAGAGCAAAATCACATTTATAATACACAAAAATCCGCTAGGGATAAACGCCGAAATTAAAGAAACCACCAATCGTTCAACTAGTGATATCAGTTTTTTGTAGACCCTGTTCTACAAAAAGAAAAGAATCGCCGCTCTCCCGAAAACTTCGCGAGAGATTCGGACCGATCGCTCTCCTCTCTTTCTAGCGAATATGACTTAAGCGCAGAGCACTCTCGCTCTCGCTCTTCTGAGTCACCACACTCTCGCTCTCGCACTCCCGAGTTACCACGCTCTCGCGATACTCTCTCTCCCACTTCCATCGACCCACAAGGCCTTGAATTGCAATTAGAAACAACAAATATACAAGACATTGATCAAAATATTTTAGAAGAGAAAAATCACATCGCTTATTTTATCTCAGAAGATTATGATACAAATACAGATTCTTTAAGGGTCCTTACAGAAAAATCATTCATAAGTAAAGCAGAACTAATTCAAAACGACGCGAAAATTAGCGAAGTTTGCGAAATAAAACCCGGAGACATATTATTTTGGCCATGTAATAAAACACAAACTTAATCAACCCGCAATTTTATGAATGATAATCAGCACCTTGTTTACCCTCACAATAGAAAAATATAATATTCAAGAAATACTTGTCCCGTATGACTTACAGGCATTAAATGAAAAAGATTGGCAAAACATACGTAAAACAATAGGAGTGACATTCCAGAACACGCACAGATTATTTTTTTTGTCCACGCAAGCTGATTGTCCCCAAAATTCATGCAAGACCAGAGATTATGAAAGAATACCACGAAGGTATGATCGGAGGCCATCGCGGAGAACGAAAAACTCTCTTCCGTAATTCAGATGACTATTACTGGAAAAATATGAAATTAGACGTTCAAAATTTCGTTAAAAGACGTTTCACGTGTCAAAGATGTAGGACACAAAGATTGCCTACTCGTATGGCTATGCAAATAACCGACATTTCCACAGACAGTCTAGAAAAAATAACGCTTGACCTATGCGGCCCTATCCCAAATTATTCCGGTGAAAAAGACCACCGATATTAACTTACTATTCAAAACGAATTAACGAAATTCTCTATCGCGGTACCTTTATACGACGCAACCGCTAAATCAGTCGCCGAAGCGTTCAACAATAATTTCATTTGCATTTTCGGAACTCCTGAAGCAATCAAAACAGATCAAGGAACAGTATTTTCATACAGATTAAACAAAGAAGTAGCCAAAATATTGAAAATAAAATATTTCATTTGTTCGGCTTTTTACCTACAGAGCAACGGTTCGCTCGAATGTTCACATTTTTAATTAACGCCATATCTTAAATGTCATATTTCAACCGAAAAACAGTGGACAAAAATGATCCCTTTGGCAATGCACTGTTGAACTCTGATTCTCTGCACGCAGTGAAGCCACCGGTTATGCATCCCACACCTTAGTTTTAGGAAAACTCGCGAGAATGCCAAGATCATTCACCTTAAGTGAATCAAATGGCAAAACATACGACGAATATTTAACAGAATGATTGAATGACCTACGAACTTTAGCTTCTCACAACCTAATGGATTCAAAAAAAAATATAAATATTATTACGACAGGAAGGTCAGATAAATAGATTTTGAAGTCGGAAACTACATTTTGGAAATAAAATTGGGACGCAAACACAAACTCGAACCAAGCTTCCTTGACCCCTATAAAATTATAGAAATAACGTCAAGAGGTAACCTGACAGTTGACTAGAACGGCAAATTAAGAAACATACATAAAAATCACGCTAAAGTGGCTTATCTCGGTGATGTCGAATTAAATAAAATAATCAACCTATAAAACAAACAACTGACTAAAAGAATGCACGCGTCATCATTACAACGTAACACTGACCCACATAAAAGAAAAGATAAGAATAATTAAAAACGCAAACGAAAGCAAATACTTCGCTCCGATATAAAACAGCTGTGAACGACAGTAAATAAATCGAAACAAAAATTACAATTGAATAAAAAATTTCAAAACCAATATATAAAATTTTATAAACCAATTATGAAAATTTATAAACCGAAAATCTCTTAGAGTTGGTCTGAATGGGCATGTTCAGCCGGACCGGGGTTTGATTCCCCACCAGCCTCAACGAATTTTGGAGAAATTTGGCGAGTTGGTTTGTATGGCAAGTCCGAACTGAACTGAGAGTTCGATTCCCCACCAGTCTCGAGGAAATTTTTTGGTTTAAAATGATACATAAATAAACACAAGCCTCGTGCCGCTCAAACGACCCAAGCCGGTCCAATTGAATAAATAAAAGCTCCGTGCTAAGTAAAAATGGCCCAAGCTGGCCCAACCAAATAAATAAAAGCCCCGTGCTGCTCAAGAAATGATAAACAAGATCCCCGTGTTGCTCAAGAAATGATAAATAGAAGCCTCGTGCTGCTCAGAAAAGGCCTAAATTAGCCAAACTAAGTAAATAGAAGTCTCCCGCTGACTAAATTAGCTGACTAACTGGCCCGAACAAATAAATAGAGGCCCCGCACTATTTTTAAACGGCCCAAGTTGGCCTAATTACACAAACGAGAGCCCTGCGCTACTCAGAAAAGCCTAAAACTGGCCCAACCAGATAGATTTGAGCCGTACTATTTAAAATAACCCAAACCCGATCAATCAAAATTACTAGGTCAATAAGTCAGAATCAAAAAAGACGAAATAATACTAAAAAAAGCTCTTTTAATCAGAATTAAATTAAACCATCAAAACATTTGTCGACACACAATCAACTGCCGACATCTTTAATAAATTCTGTTGACTCCTCCAAATACGCCGCGATTAAATTGCACAACAACAAGGTGCACCACTTAGTTCTTTTACTTCGCGTTAAGAAAAAAAAATTTTTGACCTAGGTACCTCAGTAAAAAAAAAAAAAGGTGTTACAAAACATAGTTAAAATCCAAAATTTTTTCTACGTATGTAAAATATAAGGAGGAACAAAGAAAACAAAAGAAATCCTATAAAACAATGTTTATTAAAAGAAACCTCCCTTCCTCCAATTACATCACACAAAATTATTATTCATTTTTTTCATCTCATTTCCTCAGTGAGAGGTCGAGGGGTTCCTCCTGGACAGCCTTCTCAAAGCGGGCCCCGAAAAGGAACACCCTGCTCGGGTCCGGGATGGCTTCCTTCCCATCCGTTGACCCCGATTCCGACTCCTGCAACAACCAAACATTTTATTTAACAAAACAAATATTTTTTCTTCTTCCCCTTTTCCTCCCGATAATATGTTATCAGACACAAATCTTACCAAAAGTTCCTCGCCAGCTCTCCCGATGACATCCGGTGGATCGGGATCACACACGGTGGACTGGTCTGATGACGACCAGCTATTCTCGAATGCCGGCGAGTTCGGCGGCACCACAACCTCCGGGGTAAAGACTCCTGAAGGCGGCGTCCAACTCGCCCACCAACCAACGCTCGAACGCATCACGCTCCTCTGGTGCCATATACGCCACCAGCCCGCACATGGCATACGCCATGCGACGAAGCTTGGCATCCTGAAACAACAAAAAATATATAATGAACAACAAACATAAAAGACAAATCAAATAAAATCGTAAATGAAAAAAGGAAAAACCACTTACCTCCTCTAACTCGAGAACCAGGTTCCTCTCCGGTTCAATTGGCGTAACACCGACTCGCACACGCATTATTTTTTTTTCATTCAAACAAGAACCTCCTCACTCAACGTGTTAACTGGAAGTCTGACCCATCACGGGAGACATACGAATTTATAGCTAATTTTTGCAGAAGTCATCTCATAATCAGCAAAAATCCCGACCGAATGCGCGTCAAATTTGATCCTTGAAAATTGCAACTCAGAAATACCGAATGAATTCTTTTTCTTTCTTCTCTTATTTATTTTTTGGTTTCCAAGAATCATATTATGACAGTCAATAAATTTTAGGTAAACCAATGCCAAGGGATTATTCTTTCCAACCGTACTGTGTTCGATTGAACTCTAGATTCGTTATCGAGAGTGAATTCGACACCAAATTTTTCTGTGGATGCGAACCAGCCGTAGGTGAAATTATTTACCACGCGGTTTATCACCCAGCAAGCAGTTGTACGAAATCCAACCGATCGCAAAATGCTTCGCTTGCATTCTCGCATTTCTTCAACACAACGAAACTCTGTACGAAGACGAACAAATTGTACACGAATTCCAATACGAACGATTTTAATCTCATTCATAATTTTTGTTCCAAAAATAACTTATGCACTTTACGGTTACGATTGCTAGTTTGGCCATACTTCTACAGATAACAAAATTCACCAAAACTAATGTAAGATAATGTTATGTACAAATAACAAGAGATACTTTCTATTTAGGAAAATTTAGCTATAACTCTAAAGTCAAAAGTGGTTTCAGAACTCGACTGAAAGAACTAACGAGTGAAGAATGTCGTTCACTTTTCGATAAGGAAGACTAGTACTTAGCGGCTCTATAATAGATAACATTCCGAGAAATGCAACTTCAAATTTTGCAATAACCCTAGCAGGAGGCCTATCCTCTAATGGTGAATGTAACGAAGTACATTACGTCGATACGTCGTGGGGAATGGGACAACGTAGTTGTTCAAGCAGATATAAAAATAACTCTACAAAATTATTATGCACAAGTCTTATTAAACGGAAATATTTTAACAACTCTCGCTGGAGTTAGATGCCCGCTTAGCAAAGGAAAATGCAAAGACTTCACTGGTGCATCAATTTTTTGGGACATCTATACCCGCGACTCTTGTAATTTTGATAAATACACAGTCCTATACAAAGATCCAGGAACGGTAATGCAAGAAGCAAATGAAACTGCATCAAACACAATGATAGCAGTAACCTCGGCAGACATAACTTTTGCTCTAAATTTATACTCCAAATTCAACTTATGCGGATACTTCATCCAAAAGACCGAACACCCGAGACTATTCATGTTAGAAAGACCCAAAGGAACATGTTTCAAAAACCTAAGTCGCATAGACACTCAAGAATTAGACCTTTTCAATTATGTCAATAGCAAATTTATTTATGTGGAAAACAGATAAAACAACAATTTCACACCTCATATCAAGACATTCTTTTAAAACGATGCGAACTAGAGAAAAAAGTCCTAGCATCATATCTTGCAATCGCTACTTTAGACCCGGAAGAATTCTCCTTTAGATATCCTAAAGATGTAGGATATTCTACTATATTAACAGAAGAAACGATTCAATTAATTAAATGTATTCCAGTAAAATTGAAAATAGCATCAGAAACTCGCTGTTACCAAGAAATACCCGTAGTAAAAGATAACGAAACTCATTTCACACCGCGACCCATAGAAGTTCCAGCCCCCGAAATTCTACAGCCACACGTAAATCCTAGTTGGACATACATAAGCCCAAATAACTTAGCAAAAACGGCATATACACCGAACAAGATTTGCAGCGTCTGCAAGAATTTATCGTGCAACCGAGCGAACAAACTGCTGCGATCAACATTTTAGGTTGAGCAACGACCGGTCGCGATTTCTCCAACGAAGGAATTTCGATAGGAAATATTATTGATGAAGAAACATTCGAAAAACTAGCAACAAATACATGGAGAAAAATTTGGGACTGTTTCAGTGGTTTCGGAATGACCAGCGCAAGTGTTTTAAGTATATACTTTGCGATAAGACTTGTCAAAATTGTGATAGATAGCAAGCCTGTGGCATTCCTTCACGCACTTACTCTTACATTTAGGGCAAAGTGCTTCTAAACCAGCCGATGTTGAAAAAGGAGACATCTCTCTAGACTTTTCTTCTCCAAAATCTCCTCCTCCGAATCCTCCTCCTCCAAAGGTCTCCAAAAAGAAGACCATTCCCACAAGTAGCGAAACAAGCGATAGAGATGAACAAATAGAATAATTGAAAAACCGTGTTAATACTTTGGGGAAACAAGAAATGTTTTCAGATTCCATTCACGAGAGCGTCAGCTAGATACACGACTCCCGATGACGCACTTGAAATCTGCCAAACGAAAACATTTAATGATGGACAATTGAAAACAACCAAATAAATACGCAACCAAAACTACTACTAAGTATGCATCAGCGAGGGACCAAAGGGATTAGCCGCGCAATTATGTAGCGTAAAAAGGCACCCGGAAGACATTGTATACTTAGCATTAAGATATATATTTATCAGAGACGTGCTCGATTTCCTCGAAACCGATACACACACATACGTTTAAGTCGAAGTGGCAATGGAACTTGCTTTTAATTAACATGCTTGCGGGAGCTTCGCACCTCTTCAAGGGGGGGAGGGGGCGCTGTTATATCCATGACTTATATTTCATTTATAAATTAATAATTAATAAATTTTATCAATCTAAGGCGTTGCCCGCGTACACTTGCTATGTACCCGTGTCCGTCCTTACATTGTGCGATATCCTAAATACCAAACAAGTCAACG
>JAQQRF010001546.1:0-10742 GCA_030523145.1 Trissolcus brochymenae | reverse complement strand
GTAATTAGTGTATATAGAATTTATTCTATATTATTAAATTAAATATTCTAGAACGTTTGGTTCACTATTTTGAACGTATTTGAACGTTGAACCTAATTATGGCCCATTTCTGTTTGCCGATTTCGGCTAAATAAAGGGGAGATATTACACGCCGGACAAAAGCCTCACTTAAACCTTAGTCTTGCCCTATAGGGGCCGGACAAGATTAAAAGGCTCTACTTAGGGCCCGAATTAAATTTCTACTAGGGTAATCATAACGGTTAATGCACGGTTCAACTATTAGGAAAAAATAACATCACGTCGCTTCTTAATGGAATCGCAATTTATCCTAACTTAACTGAATCCTGATTTATACATAAGTCATTTTTTCAACAAACATCGGTTACATAGCTAGTTGATTCCAACATGGATATTACTACTCTCAAACGTCATGGTAACTGCAAATCGGATAAAGTCGCGGAAAGATATATTCAAAATTCTATCAGAAATAAAGATAATATGATTGATGATTAATTCTCCGTTAGAATCGAGTCCAACAAAACAATGAAATTGCAATTAGAAGAGTATAATGTTGAACAAGTCGTTTATCCACAATCATCTTCGTCTACATGTTCAAACCCGAGCATTACTATCTCTTTCGGAAATCGCGCACGGGTAATTGAAATTCCGAGTAATACTTCTTTAGATGATTATTTCAAAAACTGTTCTAATTAGAATATTCACTTTTCAAACTGACTTTATGCTTAAATTTTAATCACACTTTTTCGAGGCAAAAAAATCAGCAATTTTAAGAGCCGGGCTTTTTTAGGACCACCAACATAATCAAACATTTCTTTTATATTACTTATGTTTTTTTTTAATTTTCTACCCTTTTCATCATTTTTCACCCTTGGGAATTGGTATATTACATTCGGACAGTTCGGAATAGAGCACTTCCCACCCGATTTTGCTGGTCGACAGCAAATGAAACTTTACACGCACGTGTTGTAAAATGCTTTTTCTATGCAAACGCAAACCATTATCAATTTTCAAACAAATGCCGAAAAATAGCTTGCTCAGAATCAAGCGATGACGTGTTGTTATGTTACCAACTGTACGTGAGTGGCGAAAGTGATATAATCATCATTGGGTGCGAATCATACACTCACAGAAAAAGTATATTCAGAGGATAAAGTCTGATATCATTTCAAGGAAATTAGATTGAATCAAAACCATTTGTTTTACAGCACTGCATATTTAAATTGAATTTCAACAATTGATATACAGCAAGATTGAGAAAAACCTATCTAATTAAAATAAACTTTGCATTTCCCAAAAGCGAATCATCAAATTGTTTTGAATCACTGAACAATATTTTTGGGTGCTATTCAAAAAAACTTCTACATTGATTGCAAATATTACAAAAAGTTTTTTTGTAATATTTTTGAAATATTTTTATTGTGAAGGTATAGTTATACACGCCGAATACGTTATTCTCGCAAAGTAAAACAGTTTTTCAACAGTTTTTAAAATTGTTTGAATTTGAATAACTAAAAAAATCACCTCTTCAAAGAAATTATTGGAAACCATCTTTTTTTCCAGAATAATCGTTAAAACTGCTTTACTGTTTCAAAATATTATTGAAAATTTGCCATCTTTGAAATGAGGCAGAATTAATTGAAACGATTTTCTTAAGTCAATTTTTTTTATTCAATGTTAAATTTGTTTTAAATAATTGTTTAATTGTTTTAATATGTACTTACAAATGCATGCAATAAAAATATATACTAGCCATATAGTGCAAATACAGTGTGGGATAAAAGAACACTTACCATCATCAGTGGCTGAGAAGGAAAGCCCGTGATTGAACTTGTCGAAAATTGCATCATTCCTAGTCCCTGTAACAGCCATATACATGCCGTGTGCCATGCATCAATAAACTATATGTGCCACCAACAGGTGTTCAATAATAAAAAAAGAATATTGCAAAAAAGCTTAGAACTGTAACTACATTTTTGAAAAACATAATAAACATTAGTGTTGACTCGATTTAAAACCATTCTTACATATATTATAGTTATCCCTAAGTGAATCTCGTAATTGAAAAAGCCAAATATTTATGGGGTCAGACCAAGTTCAACAAAACGACAGATATTGTATAAAATGTTGACATATTCGCTTATTTTTTTATGCTTATTAGTTCTTTCACCCTTGATTGTTTTTGGACACTTTTCATATACTTAAGGGCACTACAGTCATCGTAACACAGAACTTTAATGTTCAAGTTTGAACATTTATATTTTCATGGAATTAAATTATTTAAATATTTATTCCGATGAAATGATTATTTCACATTTTTATCTTTGAGATGTCGAATTAAAGCAGTTACAAATTTTTTTTAATCATTTAAAGAAAACTTATATAAGATAACTTATATATATATAGAATATAGTTTGTCTGACTGTAATTTAAGAAATTAAAGATTAATATATTGTTTTTTTGTTTGTAATCATTGCGTGAAATATGAATCTAAGACGTTCTTGCGCTGACCGTTATCGTGTGCTCTAATTAAGGTGCACGCATAAATCGCTACACAAAGAACAAGCAATTACTCACTTATACGCTCTTTTGGCTATCAGGCGGCGAAACAAAACTTTGACAAGCTGACAATAACTTCGTGGAGGCGTTAAATGTCCACGGGCAAACAAAACTTTTTGAGACAAAGATAAACAAGCGGGCAACTTATACAAGTTGATTTCCAGACGGAATAAGCATCACAAATTCATGGACTTTACAAACAAGAAGAATTTAGTGCTTCAGTAACGTTTTTTGCAATCTATTCGGGTAGAGAAAATTGAGAACACGATAATGGGTCAGCTAGGCAAAGGATACCGTCAACTGAATTGCCTGACGCTCAAATTCAAAAATTATTGCACGAATCAATGGACCTATAGGTAGTAGTAGTGTCTAAAATGAATTTGAAAAATCCAACACCGTTACAACCTACATTTTTAGTATAGGAGTCAAAGTTACTTACAGAATGAAAACAATTATGACCTTAATGTAATTCTTGGACGATAAAGTATTTTTATGATAATTTGTGCTTAACTTGAGTGAATATAATTATTTGATTAATGTCCACTTCAACATAACCTAAAAGTTTTGCCAAGCAACATTTTTGACATGTATGTTAAGAAAATTGCTAAAAAAACAAACGTTTATTTGTTTTTCATTTTTTGAATAAAAAATGTATTAATCAAGATATTAACAAAAAATAAAATTTTTTTTAAGCAGCTTATACTATTTCTAGTAGTTCAAAGGCAATTACACGATGTGCAATTTAATGTCAAAAACAAAACTTTTTTTTACAGTGCTCACGCGAACAGAAAAACAAACATATCGTCATTTTTGTATATAAATAAGAATTATTATATCTTAGAATGTATAAAACCAGTATATTGTTTCACTAGCCAGAAAAACCAATCTCTCTCGGGAAAGAGGAGGAGTCCTCTTCGGGAGAGGAAAGAGGTCCCTCTCTTTAAAGGGAGAAGCTCTTGGAAAAAGAGGTAAGACGATCCAGAATGTGAAACACCTACGGGGTTATACGCCTTAAGAAGTGATAAGCTCCAGGCAATGATAAATCCAGGGGATAATACGCCCCTAGAGTTAATATGTACTAGAACTATAACCTAATGCTTCAAGTAAATAATTCAATTCAGCAGTGTGATCGCAATTATGAGAATTAAACGATTGAAACATTAAATTAAAAAAAATATAAAATTTATCGTTTTGCCCGTATAAATATGATTCAATAAACTCTTATAATATAAAGCTATCGCTTTTTCTTGCAAACAATAGCTGTTATTACCTATTTATTTAATTTTTTATTATTACCTAATTACTATAAATCCTGCACCGGGGAAGAGGTTAATGATACTCTTCGCAAACATCTTCCGGTATGTACAAAATTTTACATTAATTGTCATACCTTGTTACTATGTTAAATAACATATCTAGGTATGAGTTTAATTCCGAGAACCTCGCTCAATTTTTATGGGAAATGAGTTTCGGTGAAATTTGCATGAAGGAGTATTCGTCATCCTGATAGAAAATTATGATCAGTATATTTTATTGAAAGAAATTTATATTAAGCCGGTGAAAGACATTTGAATATGAAAAATTTTGAAAAGTGAGACAAATAAAAGTTTTTTTGAAAACTATTATAATTCGAATTATCGTAATTAAATATCTTAGTTTCATAAAAATATGATGTGATGCTTTTCTTATCATGAATGATTTTCAAATCTCGTTTTCCTTGTAATGAAATATAAGATTTTTCCTGTTGAAGTGGTCCCGGTTGTTGGTTCGATTATCGATCCAGTTATAGGTTCAAACGTGAAACAAATTTTGACAAACAAATAATTTTTGTTTTAACAATCTCTCAACAGTATGCAATAAAAATTGTTATAGTCAGACATTTCTCCCAAGATATACAAAGGCTCTAACAAACTTTTTTTTGAAAATGTTTTGTCAAAAAGAAAAAAGAAAATAAATAAATTATGCAATAGAAACAAAATATCCCTATGGCATATCACCTTGATCTAATTCGTATATTCGTATATAATTCGTATTTTAATGCAAAAAAAAAACAAATGGACATAAAGGATCATTAACATTATGTTTTAAATTATCCGAAATAAAGCATTACGAGATAAAAGTTTAGCTATTTGTTAATCATTTCAAAATATTTCTCGAATATAAATAATGCTGTATTTAATGCAACAATGTAGCGTCACACAGATAAAAATATATTTTCAAATATATTTAAAATGTATTTCATATATTGTAATATACAATTTTATATCTCATGTATATTTCAAATATAAAGCGGCAATATTTTATATTAAATTTATATAAATGTGATAAAAAATATACATTAATAATAAAAAAATATGAAATCCACATAATTTGATTTATATTTTCGTCCCTGTGGGTTTGACCACTCTTAGTATAAATTAATACAATAACTATTTATATAGAATAGTTTTTTGGCTATATAACTAGTTAAATGTTCAATAAGTATTTCTTTAATGATAAATGTTGTTATAATTCGACTATTACGTTTATGAGTATGATAAGTGTCAATTATATTAAATACACTGAAGACTAATTTAATTATTCAAATGAATACATTTAAATATTCATTCCTTATCTTAATTGAATAATAGTGATAAAATGGAATCATACCATTGGTCTGTAACCAGCACCTGTAGTAGCCGCCATTGGTTGAGGAGTCCAGCCAGCTGCTCCACCAGATTTAGCTGAGTTTTTTGGAGAATTCCATTGCATGCCTCTGAAAATTTTTGACAATTTCACATCATTATCAATTAATTTAATGTTGTTACTAAAGGAGGAACTACATACCTTATTCGTGTCTTACATGCTTTCAAATAATTTATACAAAAACGTTAACCTCGTGAAAAAAGATTTTTTTCTCAACGCATTATAAATGTCAAAAATGTGTATTAAAATATTGTACTCTATTTTACAACTCATTTGAAATATATATATAATAATATATATATATATATATATGGGTGAGTGATAAGTTGCCTAAATGCCAAATTGCTTAAACATGACAAGTAGCACAACAAACCTGAACATTGTTTTTAGTTTATATGTTGTTTAGGCAATTCGGCATTTAGGCAACTTGTCACTCACCCATATATATAATCATATATATAATTATAAATAAATATTAAATCACGATAATAAATAACCTCAAATCACTCAATTTGTAGCTGTTTTTATGCCTCTACTTACTTGATTTGCTGGGCACTTTTGTTAATTGATAGGTTTTGTGCTAAACTGGCGAGACTGCTATCTAAATCTCCTGTCAATACTTTGCCAGTTGATGCATTCGATGATTGATTAGCAGCTGTAAGAATGCAAAAATTAATTATGTTTTTAATCATACAGGCTTTACTGAATAACTAAACCAACAACTTCAAACAAATCATATAACACATTATTATGAAGAAAACCATTTTTACATTTCAGAGAAAATAAAAACAGAAAACTTACACATGAAAATAACTACATGATAGATAATATTTTAAATCATTAATGTTTTTGTATTTTAAGCTTTAAAATTATTTTTACGTAAACTTTTTGACAACACAAAAGCTGTACAGCAATACATTATGTTTTGCAATGAATGAGGTTTAATTAGCAAATAGTATATACATATACGATTTTAAGAAAGTTCTAATCATATTGGGTCAAATATATTTCCCTGTGATAATTATAGACGCGACTGTGTAAATGTCACTAAATATAATGCAAAATAATAAATCAACAAAAAAAAGTATATAATACATTTAATGAACATATTTTCTCTCGTGATATAGGCCATCAAGTGTTATACGCTTACACCATGTTTTGTTTCCATAGGTAATCAATTTTTATTACATATTGTGTATGATGAAGTTACTTTAAATTAAAACAATTTAAATTCCGTTATTTACGAAAATTTTTTAAAAAATTATATATCAACGTCACAAATACGAAATAAAGCTTGACTTATTTTAATGTACAATTGAATTTTGAACTTCTTTCTTTTTAACACTCTGAAATCATTCTTAATTCTATATTTCCGATCTGTCGTTAATAGTTAATTAGAAAAATCGTATTTTAAACATGAAGCTTGAAGTTGACTCTCTTTGAGTACTTAGATTAAGAGCTGCATTGCTTAAAATAGTGCATTGGAAAATAGATACTGTCGAAAAAGATGGCCTCGAAGTTCACGTAGACAAAAAAATGTTTGGCTTTAGTTGGACAGAGTGAGTTCTTTCCAAATAGCAATAAGTACCTGATGAGAATTTGTGCAAGTACGAATAAAATAAATTAAGGAGAACTGGATATATATGTATATGTATATACATATACATGTACAATATATTTTGCGTAACGTTAAATTTCAAATAAAACAATGGATGCATCTAGGGGGATAACCAAATAGAAGCGAGAACGCCGTCGAAATGATGAATCACCTGGGATGGGCTGCTTAGCCGGAGAGCCGTATCCTACAGGGAGTTGGGTTTGAGGTTGGGGTATGGCGACAAAGCTTTGTAACGGCTGTACAGTGGCTCCTGGATCGCCAAAGGCTGTAAAGCTCGGTTGGAAGGGTTTCTGTTGCTGTTGTTGTTGCTGTAATTGTTGTTGCTGCTGTTGCGCTAGGGGCGCCGAACGAGAGGGAGAGCCACCGAGTGCTTGACGAATGCTGTCATTGAGATCGTCGAACGCACTTTTGCCTGCAAGGGCATTAGTGGCTGGTCTAACATGTGGTGCCCCTGCAAGAGCTGGGGACACCTCACGTGGTGTACCATTGGCCGTTACGGGAGGCGGTGGTCTGGGAGGCGGCGTGGCAGTGGACTTGCTCGAGTTGAGAGGCAGCGAAGACGTCGCGCCTGGCAACACACGGGTGCCTAGTGCGATGTCCCCGCTGCTCTCGTTCGAAGCTTTGAGCATTGCTGAGTCGCTTCCAAAGATATCTGCCTGACCGTCGGCACTCATTAGATCCTCCATTTGCATCCTACTAAACATACCAATTGCCGGCGGTGCCGCCGCTGACGGCGCACCAGTTGCAGCCGCCGCCGCCACCGCTTGGGAACCAGGTGATGGGAAATCAGACATGAAGGGATTTGGTTCGGATTCGGCTGGTCCTGGAGCAGCTTGCACAAAAGTAACACAAGCAGTTAGATTTTACTCTTTTTATTAGTTTAAGCTCGCTTTTTACAAATTGTTAATAGCAATAATAAAAACCGTGGTAGAAAATAGAAGTAGGGCTAGAATAGGGCTCTTATCAATATCCGGGTTCTGGATTATCGGATAAGGCGCATATCAGGAAAAAACAATTATTTGTTCAAAGAATTTTTAAACATACTTTTTGTTACAAAAAACAATTTATATTTATTTTATTAAATTTAATATAGCGATTACTTCATGGAGATAATATACTTGTCCAAATAAAAAAATGCAACACTTTATATGCATTTCTTATAAGAAGTGTTGCATTTTTATTTAGATCGGCGTATATATTAGAGATTAATAATGATATATTTATCACATTACCATATTGTTTTCAATATTACATACTCAGCAAAACAATTAGCGCCCCCCCCCCTGAAATTTCTGCCACCGAATTATTAGATAGCAGCGCCATCTGATGCAGAGTTAAAATTTTTTCAACGAAAAATCTTTAAGTTTAGTTTTCAAGCTTTAATATGGTGTGGAGAAAATTTTTTTTTGATGAAATGTTTCAAGGTAATGACAGTTTTAAAAATGCCAAAAATTTAAAGGTGGCGGTAATTGTTTTGCCGAGTGTATTTATGATTTTTTTTTTTTAGTATTAATTATTCATTAAGTTTTATTCAAAATTCAATCTTCTGCGTCGTACGTTAATGTTATTTTTACGTCAATGTTGTATCGATTGTAATGTTTGCGTAATATTAGCTATTTCTGTTGGGTAGAAAGGTTCCTAAACTAATTGTAACGCTTTAAGACCAATCAGCCTTAACGAAGTTTCAGTACATGTTTGAATCAGTATTTTGGATCAGTATATTAGACTGATAATTTCATCAAGGTCTTATCACGTAAAAATGAAAATTTTTTATAAGAAAATCTGGCTTCAACGTGATAATGACCCGATAAGATTATAAATCGTGTTTACTGGTTAGTTTAATACTGATTCGAACACGTACTGAATCTTGTCTGGAAACCTTGTTCTTAAAGCATCACATTTGAATCAGGGTCCTTTTTAAGGACTTTATGAAAACCCAATATACGCTTTAATGGGTGATCCGGCATCCAGATATTGACCTAAAAACAACTCGAAATAATGAAATGAGGAAAAATGTGCAAAGCCCTATTGCCGCTTTCAACCAGGAAATAATGAACATTTTCTCAAATAATACATGTTAGTTACCAAATTTTAACATTTTTGCATTAAAAATTTCTTTTTTTTTCTTTATTTCAAATATAATTCATCAGAAATATTTAAAAAGGTTGCAAATTTTTCAAATCAAACTGCACAAAATATGTTTTAGCAAAATTTATCAAAATTAAAATTATCGAGTCGAATGACAATATGATCAAATGTTTTCTAATATTTCAATAAATACTTAGTTTATATCACTTGTACAAACTATGTGTTCAGATTTAAATTTTATGTCTTAAAACGAGTTAATCAAAATTTTATTTTAACTCACAATACACCATATAATGTTATCGAATCGAGTCTGTTTTTTACAAAAAAAAAGTTTCGAACCTCTTCAACTGGTTTGATATAAAAGACATTTTTCCTAACACAGAAAATTTGATTTTTTCGAGTATTTTTTTCATATATATATTCTATATGATTAAAGCTCTTTAAAGGAAATATGACTTATCAAATGCACTAGTTTATAAGTCAAACTGAACGTTCAATATCCTCCTATATTTAGTTTTCAGCCACTGCTGTTCCACCGTAGTGCTATATCAGGTCTCCTATATACTGTGAGAGTACTTGACTGAATACTCACGAATTCTCAATATTCATCAAAATAGAGAATTGTAGAGCCGTCCCTGATAGTCCTAAAATGGCGATACTTAACAGCATGAAAGAAATAATACACGGTTTCTTTTTTTCGGTAAATTTATTATTTAAAATTTGAAATGTCACAGAGCGAGTTTTTTTAACAACAAAAAAATAAACTTTTTGGTGCATGTTTTACGTGCACGAAGGTATTTCTTTCTTCTTGAATCACCACTCAAATTGGAGAAGAACATTGATATTGGCAAATTTGCGATGGTCATAGCTGTTTTAAGGAGAAAATCTGAGAGAGGTACCAGGCAAAAAAATATCAAGTTTTGCAAGCGAATGATATAGAACTTTTTTTGAATGAGGTTCTAGATGCGATATACTTTGAATTATAGTAAACGAACAATTCCATGCTTATTTAGACATACTAGGGGTTTCTCTTGCCAAGCGGGCTGCGCCCAATGCGCACTATGCATTTTTTTTTAATCCTCTTTTATTGCTTTTTGTATCTTTTTTTTATCCTTTCTTAATTCTCCTTTCCATCTTTTAAAAAACTTGTCTTTTCTTCTTTTTTCTCTACTCCTTTTCTCTTTTCTTATTTTATATAAATCCTCTGTTTTTGCCTTTTTATCCTTTCAAAAAATCCTCTTCTTCTTTTTTTTCTCCTTCTCTTTGAAATTCTCTTTTCATTCTTTATTCTTTTTTTTATAAAACCTTTTCTTTGCTTTTTTAAATAATTTTTTCCCCTCTTTTTCCTTTTTATATTTTCTTTTTTAATGAAAAAAAACATATTTTTCTCCTTTAAAATGTTTTTATGTTTTTTTTTTAATTTAAAAAATTCATGCAAATACTTGTTATGACCTCAAATAAATATTCAATTTTTGTATACCGCTTTTCTCGTTATAGTAAAAATATTAGTCATTTATATATATATATATTATATATACAGCATACATATAACAAAAATGTAGTAAATATGCTGCAAATTCTCTGTTCATAAATAATGCACAGAAAAATGTCCGATGACATGACGGGAACAGCGGCAGAAATTTTTTTTAATATAGGTAGAAATTTTAATATATATTGACAAGCACCCAACCCTCCTGACAAATGTCATGAATTTTAAATCTAAAAATAATAACAAAGAGCAACACTCGACTCACAACCAAGTGATCTCTCTCAG
>JAQQRF010001545.1:0-10779 GCA_030523145.1 Trissolcus brochymenae | reverse complement strand
AATTCACTTCATCTGAATCTGCTAGTTCAAAATCAACCCCATTCCTTAATTCCTCCATTCCTGGTACCATCGTCATCATGAATATATTTGGATTTGGTTGGTTTTTCCCAAAACTTATTCCTCCAAGAAGAACATTTTCCATATTAAATCGGTCTTCCAGTTCATTTATTGTATAGTAAAACGGATAAACTTCGTAGTTAACTGAACCGAAAATCTTGACACCGTCCGTGTTCCAGAACAACGTAATGTCATTTGGATTTGCTGCCACTCCTCCAGGTTTAGAAGCATTTTTGTAGATAGATCCATCGAGTATGTTCTCATAATTGTTGACATTGATTTTCGTGCGCGTGCTTTTGTAGTTAAAAAGCTCACAGAAGTTTGGCCTTTTGTACATTGCTTGCAGTTGCGATTTCACTGACAATGTGAAGCAATGCGTTTTTTCAGATGAACCACAATTGTCACATTGTAAAACCAGATCTTCCAATTCTCTGTCGCAGCTTCCGCAGAATGTATGTAAAATTGGTTTTTCTTGATCTTCGAAAAGAAGTTGCTTAAGTTTGTAGTATGACCTCGGACAACGATTTAGTTGAGGACACACCATTTCTATCAGTTGAAGCATAGAGTCTACAGCAACCTTTGGTAATTTATGACGTATTTGGAACAGCAACACGTTCAACAAATATTCCGCCAATGTGAGTGGAGCTCCGGAAAATAAAGGTCCGTTCTCGAAAGCTATTTCGTTGATCATCGGATGGTGTTCGTTGTTTTCTTCGTTTTCTGGCTCACTGTCTGACGAAGATTCGTTTGTCGCATCATTGTCACTTCCTTGATCCGTTTCGGAGTCAGAGTTTTCAGGACTGTTGACAATCATATTCTCTTTGAAAATAAACGTACGTTTATAAACTCAATTTTTCTTTTTTTATTGAATAGTAGTCTAATTTAATTTTTTATACCTCTGTTCAAATCATTATCAAATTGAATTATTAGACGAGGATCAGGTGATTCAAGAGCATTGCTGAAATTTTAAATTTGCTTTTTTATGAGGAGTTATAATTGTTTTTAGTTAAGTTATTATAAGTTAGAGTGTCTTTGTCAGTGAATACAATCACACACAAGGATTTCCATTGAAAATTGATTTTAAATAAAAAAAATCGTTTTGTACCAGCGGGCGAGAAGTGCAATTTCTCTCCTTAGGCAGTTTCGCAAAATAACACTCCTCACCCAAGAAGTACAAAAAATATAATGTTAACCTTTAATTTCCTAAGGTTACCAATGGTTAACATGAAATTTTATCCTCCAGCGAAATGTGCGAGCCAAACTTTCTCACCGGTCTCCTCAGATTACAAATATACTATAACTAATTTTTCTTCATACCCGCCCGAGAAGTGACACTTTTCGGTCATGTTTTGCTACGAAAAGGACATTTTTTTCTCCATGGGACTGAAGAAAAAAATTCTCGCCCTTTGGACGAAAGATTTCGCACGCCGGACGAAGCGATGACAGCGCCTGTCAACCTATCTTTTTATGGTGATAACACGCCTACGTAACCCTATTTCCACGAAGTGCCACTTCTTGGACGAATGGTGTGAAGAAAAATATAATAAGCATCGATGGCAAAAAGCTGGCATTAGCTCGGCTAAGCTGCGAGTAAAATCTCAGGGCGCTTTCGGCGCCCCTCGATTCCATTCGACCGCCCTCGGTCTCACTCGCAGCTAGCCTCGCAAGAACGCCAGCTTTTTGCCCTAGATGCTTAATTATCTTTTGATTCGTCTCCTGCTGAATTTTGAATTTGTATGACATTTTATGTAATTTTTATTAAACTTTTACACTAACATAGTTTCCAATATATGAATGGATAGTGTAATGATTTAAGTGGAATCTTGTCATAGAACGTAACAATGGATACTGTGCGGGTCTGTGATAGATTCTCAATGATCAAAACTTCATGAAAATCATCAATAAACATAAATTACTTTTGTCTTATGTTTGGTGCACTTGTTTCATCTTCAGAATTTCCATTTTCGTTTGCTGATTCTGTAGAATCCACGTCTACGTAGAAAAATGTATTCTGTTAGTACCAGCGTTGATTATAAATTCAGAGATGCAAATATCTCTTCTTCAAAATGATCTATTAGCTAATTGTTTTTCAAAATGAGTGAAAAAAATTATTAATAATAAGCATTTTTTTCTAAATGTATGTATCATTCTAATGGAAAGCATTTGAGTCGGTCATAAGGATAACACGCATTACAAAGTCTAATTCAGAGTGTTTATTTTCGTCAGTGTACAAAAACAAATTGGAAACTCACTACTTCTTTTCTTTTATCCCCAAATGGAGTTACCTTAAAAACATAGCTGTACCGGCGCGACGCAAACCCAGTTTGGTTTTAGCTGCTATGCAACTATACTGCTATGTTTTTTCTACCCAGCAGCAACGCTGCGGAGCAGTGAAAAGGCAGGAGCGATTACTTTAATAAATGATACCAACTGGTCCATTAACGCGCTAAGTAACGTTACAGGCGACAGTTAATCTTGCGATTCATTTATCTAGGGCCGTCTTTCATCGTCATCAGCACCCTGGATATCTTAAATGACGCCTTCAAACTAGCCTAAGACCTTCACCCTTAGAGCGTAATAACGTTCACTAAAGCTTCAGGCTTGGTAATATTGAACGTTCGCCGCGATTTAAAACACGTTAAAAATATGGGTCATTACATCTCAAACAATTCTTCAAGAAGCAGTTTGATGCTAAAAGAATCATTTTGATCAGTCAGTTCAAGGTGACGGTTCTTCGTCCATAGCGGGTTTTAACGTGATTTTTTATTATATTTTAATTGCAAACAATTCCATAAGGGTCGAGCGGTCGTGCGTATGCAAGCACCGTTTTGTAACAACTTGTTAAGTATAAAACAATAATTAGAATCGTATTGGTCTAAACAAAATTATAGTTGACCCTGAACAAGTATGTAAATAATTTATTATGAATCTTTAGTGGGATGAAGCCGAAAAGGACTGGATTTTGTCAACCGCATTCGTTCAACAATCGGCCCTCTTAGTTTGATCTCGATCCTTGCACATGATTCGCGAATCCCGTGTGATTCAGTCAAAAATCAGTAGGAGACTGGTTATGATTTGGTTTCGTTTGTATTTTCTGTTGTTAGCACGGTATTAATGATAATTCAATCAGTTATACGCGTAGGTGCACTCAGAAATGGCTGAAGGTAACGGCAATAAGTCCGACTTCAACCAAAACACACAATAAGGCTCTTGGTGACCATTGCTACGACGTTCTACCGCTCGAGTAAAAAATCAAAACGAGCTGGTATCTGACAATACTCACAGCTAAGTTTGTTTGTGCAAAAGGTTAGCCCTGAACGATGCTAAGCCATTAGATAAGTTTCTGCAGGGTAACGTTTACGCCATATATGTTATTACATTCAGGCTAAAACATTCACGGACCTAAATATCGTTTTGAGGTCCTTGAGTGAGTAGAGACGATGGATCGAGAACGACAAAAATGATTTGGGACCAGGCCAGCCCTAACTCATAGAAGTTCAGTGTGCGTCGTAGAAAAAGTGGTTCGTCAGTGCATCTATCTATAAATCTTCCTTCAATATTAATTTTTATTGAATAATGTTTTAATTTGTATAACAATCAGATCGCAGTTTTATTTAAGGAGTATTAAATTACAGTAGTAGAGTAGAGGACGAAGAAGTTACGAGAAAAAAAAGCGATGATGATTTGGGTTTAAGAGCCGAGCGGTCGTGTGCCAGCACTCTTTTTATGCCGTGAATAAACGATAATTAAAAAAATATTCGTCATAAATAATGCATAATTGACCCTGAAGTGTTAAATTTATTCATAACGTACATTTGTTTGTTAATATAGTCGTAACCGGTTTGAAAACTAGTACTTTTAAATAAAGCCGTGAACCTCAAAGTGCTATTTTATTGTTGTTAGTCATCAAATATATAAACCACGCGAAAGATCAATATTGAAAATCTAGATAAGGGACATCTAGATAAGGACGATGTATTTATTTCTGATATCAATCTTCAATTTACTGCGTCAAGGAAATTGATTTTTTCCATATAAGAAATTTTGACAATCTAAAACTTTGACTGCCAAAGCTCCGATTGTCAAACACATTATCGCCAAGACAGACAGACACTTATTCTTATATATTAGTCATTGACATATGTATGCAATAATGATAAAATAAAAAATTTAAGTTATTTGCATCTCAATATGCCATAATAAAAATTATGACTCCGTCGTGTTGTGCAGCACGATGATTGCCCTTGCGCAGATTATCAGCTAGTGTATATATAAATATAAATATGCAATTTAAAATATGTTATATCTCGCAGGGAGGCAGGGAGAACTAGTATTTGAAGCGGGAGCAATGGAGAATTTTATATTTCTCTGTTATTTAATTCATTTTGAATTAACTAACTATTTATAGTGTTCACAACACACAAAATGATCGTTAAAAAGAATAAGATTTCATTACATACTTGATGTACGTGATTCAGTGTCACTTGACGTAGACGTAGCATCGGTCATCTCATCCACCGTCAAGTTGTCTTGTATTATTCGACGTATTTTACTTTGCCGTGAACGTGAGAGTGTTCTATAATACTCCATGATTCTAAATAACGAATAAAAGCTGTTTGAAAAAAACTGAGAACTGATTTTCTTATAAAAATATATTTTTTTTTTGATTTAAAATGTTTAATAAATAGCGAATGGAAAAGAAAATCTGATTAAATTTTATTTCTTTATGAAGCAAATATCTGTGTAAACATATTCAGGGAGGAGAGGCGAACATATGGTCACATATTCGCCTAAAAAGATCGAACACTTCATGACGTTGCTCGAGGTCGCGAACATGAAAGAAGTAGAGAAAAGCAGAAACATGATCATAAGAGACGAGGATACAGAGCTGACAGAAAAAGAAATAATGAAATCGGCGAAAAAAAAAGAAGAAAAGAGGTGGTCTAATGGACTCATACCGGTTAAATTCAAACGAACTTCTGGATAGAAGGACGCCGAACTCTATTGTTACAAGAAAAACGAAGACGAGAAAAAAGGGAAAGAGCGGACAAATATGTAGACTGTAACTTATGAGTGTCTCGGTTCTTTTTTTTCACCATTGGTGTACGTTTGAGGGATGATTCGTTTGAGAATCGAGTCTCGGAAGGAAATCCAGTGGCGCCCCCAAAGCTGTATTCGAGCTTCATTTTCACGTCGCATATCGACACACTGTGTTATACCGTCAACGAAGAACGTCGTGTTATAGTACAGCTTGTTGTTGTCGCACATTACGCCGAGTAATTAAAGTCGCGTGTGCTTGGCTTTGCCACAGAACTAGTCCGGAGACCCCAATGACCCACGCCATGGACCGATCGTCCACCTCAAGAGCTGCTCCAGTCGAGAGAGGACAAAAATCAAAGCGGGACCAACCTATGCGACCAAGAAGAAGTATGACAGGATGTTTGACTGAGGGCCATCCACCCAGGAGATCCTAAGAAAGCGCCACATGAGCTATCGTCAGACCAAACCATGGAAATTGGCCTTAAAATAAGTGTACCTATTAAACAATTCGAGATACGGTCGCTCAAACCCTAATACAGCAACACGGTCGCCTTAAACCGTTTTCTCTCTCCCTTGCATATAGTCTGCTGCTGTTGGGCGCTGCCTGGACGCACCGGCTTCTCTTTCTTTTATTAAGACTAAATAGTTTATCTCTTTTGGTGCTCCGTAAGACACCGGTCACTTGGTCGCCTCCTTTTTCAAGTAGATTCTGTCTGTAGATTCTGTTCTGACTTTTCTGCAGACCTGTTTTTCTCTGCCGTCAAGTTTAGTAACTTTAGGCCCGCAAGCCTGGCTCAAAGTCATTGGCGTTGGCTGAGAATCTGCTGACCTCAGGGGTCAGCAGATAGGGGTAGATAGAGGCAGGTAGACAGGATTAGCTAAACAGGACAGGAGTAGCTATGCACCTGAATTAAATCAAATATAATTAGAAATGGTTCACTTTATCTTTACAGTCGAATCTAAATAAATCTAATAGTTTCGCCCGAACCGGTACACGACCAGGCCTGCCCGACATGACTGGGTCCACCGTGTTACAATGGCGCCCAACGTTGGGTCTGATGGGGCATTATTGGGGCCTGAAAGGAAAATTTTGGCAAGGGCTGACGAAAAATTTTTATAAGTAGAATGTTGTATGACTAGTTAATAAGAAAATTCAAAACAAGTGAGCCGACTTGAAAACTTTTGGCGTCGCGGTAACGGCCACTCAAGTGGCAATCGAAACATTACCATGGCAGGATCCACGACGGATTTGATGCTCTTCATGGCCCTACTGTTTCTCCCCCCCCCCCCCCACGTAATGACCGATGTGCAGATTATTTTCAAACGAGTCGCTGTAAATATTCAATGTAAATATTTTGCAATGTTAATAATGACTCTTTTTTAATCTTTTGATAAGTAATGATATCGTCATGTTTTGGACAACAACTTAAATTGAACGGTTTCACGTTTTGTTCAGTAGTTTACTGTCAAGTGAATTAAGATTTACTTTTACATCTCGTTTCGAGTTTGAATATTGTTGAATTAATTTCGTCGTTGATTTCAGGGTACGCTACGAAGATGCTTACCTGCAGAACAAGGTCAGACGGGACCTAGATGTAAAAACACAAGGACAACAGAAGCCAACTGGAGATTTTCTCACTAAATATCAACAACTTTGAAGCTTGAAGTTAAGCGGCACGTGCAAAAAAAAACAAGTTTAACATTTTCAAGGACTTGGCTTGAATTCGTAAAAGGTTCGAGGATGACAAACAAGAATAAAAGAGGTGCAAACCGCCTCCTGCATGAGAGGATATCAAGTTCCCTAGCTTGAGCTACAATGCCGACAAATACAAGATACTGGAGACATTAAAGAAACATAACAAACAGAGAACCCAAAGAAAAAATCAGCATCCGGCGTGCAAATTTAAGGACAAGAAAACAAGAGCAGTACGGTGATCACCGCTGTGGCGCAGCCCAGCCAGTCTTTATCGGGACGTACTGAACAAGTGCAAAGGTCACCCAAGGCCAACCGTGTTACAACGTGTTGAAAAAATGAAATCTTTTAACAACAATCTTAAAACATTTGTTTGCGAAAAAATGACTCCTGAGCATAAACATTACTGAAATACAAATTCAATGAAAATTATTTTGCAAAATTTATTTGATAAAAATAATACCGAGTATACTTAACCGTTTCTCGCACGTTTCTCAAGGGGACTTTCTATCAATATAGTTATTTAATTTGATAATTTATTCATATTTACATACTCAGAAAAACAGGTAATCTTACCTAAAAAATTCAAATTCTGACAAAAATTCTTACATTTATAACACTGACAAAGATTTCCTGGACGGCCCATCTGGATTGACCTTGAATTTAACATTTGAGAAACAAATATTGAAGTCAAAATTGAAAAAAAACATGCTACAATATCGATTCACTTTGTATCAAATAGATATTTAAGCATCTATGGCGAAAAGCTGGCGTTCTTGCGAGGCAAGCTGCGAGAGAGACCGAGGGCGGCCGAATGGAATCGACGTGCGTCAAAGGCGCCCCGAGATTTCCATCGTCCGCCCGAGATTTCACTTGCAGCTTAGCCGAGATAACGCCAGATTTTTGCCATTCATGCTTATCATATTTTTCTTCACACCATTCGCCCGAGAAGTGGCACTTCGAGGAAATAGGGTTACGTAGGCGTGTTATCACCATCAAAAGGTAGGTTGACAGGCGCTGTCATCGCTTCGTCCGGCGTGCGAAATCTTTCGTCCAAAGGGCGAGAATTATGACCGAAAAGTGTCACTTCTCGGGCGGGTATGAAGAAAAATTAGTTATAGTATATTTGTAATCTGAGGAGACCGGTGAGAAAGTTTGGCTACCCTTCGAGGAAATAAGGTTACAATTGGAAACTCTCAGCGTGCGAAAACTCGTCCAGCGTAAGAAAAGTTTCATCCAGCGTGTGAAAAATTTTTCCGCCAGACCCTAAGGCAAAAAATCTTGCTTTTTGCACGTTAGACAGGACCAAGAAGTGCTACTTCTCGGTCGGGTGTAAAGAAAAAGAATATTTAAGTCAAAAAGTAGAAGAAACATGTAACAATATTTATTATTTTTGAATTAGTAAGAACAATCCAAAATGAATAATTTGACTGTAATTGCAAATAATTCGGACAAAAAATATTATACTCATGCCACTGACAAACTTTTCCGAAAAAATACTGAACTCAAAAATCGGAAGAAACTTTTCTGGACTTCCCCAATCGAAATTTTCAGCGTCAAATAACACTTTGAAAAAAAATGAAGAAATATCAAAAAGTGGTTAAATGAAGACTGAAATGACGCTGAAGTAGAAAGGAGAATGAATAAAGACAAATCACGATGATTTTAAGTCTCTGTTCAACCTCACAATCATCAACAATTGTGATTTATCCATATGTGTGACGAACGTTTGTATGTTTTTACGAGACACTTTAAATGTTAAATGCTCGTATCATTAATAAGTTAAAATGAAATATTTTTATTAGAATGTCAACATACATTAAATGAGTTTAGCAAATATATAAAATATTTTAGATGAAGATATCGAATTAATAACAATTTTTTACGAAGATTTACAATAACTATTATATAGATTAGAATAATTAAACTGACGGGATCGAGATGATAGAGAAATAAAGCTCAAAACAGAAGGAATAGAGATTGTAACCAAATAAAAAGTAAGCTTCAAAAAATGTAAAAGACGAATCTAAAAGAGATTAAAATGAAAATGAAGAAAATCTATGAAAAATTTCAAACATATTTAACTGGAAAATAGAAAGAGTTACAATAAAAATAAAAATGCAATAAAATTGTAAAATAAACCGGACCTGTGTGAGTTTTGATTTCAAATTGTATTCAAATGTTTTTTTTTTTCGTACCGGTGTTTATTTTGATATCATTACGTTTTGTTATTATCTGCGAGACTCATACCGGTTTATTTTACAATGTTATTGTATTTTTATTTTTATATCATGACGTTTCGTTAATGAAAAGTTATAGTTACTCGAAACATTCGTCTGCTTATTGGCACCAACAAACAGATAAAGTGCTGCCACCGAAAGGCGTTTTTCGTAAGCCCTGACTTCGTGGCCGAGTGACGTCACGAATTGTGCCAAAAGTGACAGGTTGCAGTCAGAGTAGTAGGAAATTAGTAAACAACATCAAAAAATGTGAATATATCAAGATGTGGCATTCATAATTGAATAATTAAAGTCGACTAAGATTGAATGGCGGTTAAATAAACGCAAATTCTTAATGTTTGTATTATTATTTCATTTTCGTGTAGGTTAGGGTCAAGTTTTAACCATACGATATAAGTTCGTTTGACTTCACTGGTCATCTTCGACGGTAAGTCATCGGACAACGGTGCTGCGAACTCATACCGGTTAAAGTTCAAACGAGCTTCTGGATGAAAATGATATCCAAAATATTTAAGAGGTCATGTAATTTAAAAAAAAATAAGTTGAAGACGAAAAGAGTTCAGAAAGAATTTTAAATGTTATAAAAGATGCTAAATATAGAATTTAAAAATTTTTAAACTGAAAATTAGGTCTTGAGTTTCTATAATGACTGCCGTTAAATTTATCGTTTGACTTATATTAAGTAAATGTTTGTTATATTTCTTTTCAATAAAATTCTATAAACCTGGTTTAGTTGTTCTTTCTTGGAAGGTTAGATTTCCTGCTCACTTCGAATATAGTTAATTCGTTATAAGTGCTGAAAAAATAAAACGATCGTTTAAAAAAGGTTGGACAGAAATTTAACAAAATCATTATTATCATGAAATAGTATATTTCAGTACGCGGAAGATCTAGGGATCTTGTTGGTAGCCCGCAGAGCTGCCAACAAACACCATAGATTTTCTATATGCTATGTGGTTTTTATCAACTAACCTGTTGATCGGGGAATGGAGTGCTGTTTTCAAGAAACGTATCAAAAGGATTCGGTTCACCCACGGTTCACGAATTCATGAGCCACGGATTTACGACCCACGGATTCATGGACCTGTCACCTGTCAATTTCATCTGTCACTTGAGCGAAATTTTTGGGAGTCAACGAATAAAAATGCTCACGCACTTTTGTCTTTATTTTAAAAATAATGCACTTTTTCGCATTTTTGAAAAATTAACCACAGACAGGAATGTCGCACTTTTTTTTCAGCCAACTTCACGAAGAGGCATAGACTAGGAGACGCTAGAGTCGCATAGAAACATTGGAACTGGCCTCGAGCTGTCAAAGTCTAATAGTTAATGATGAAACGTCAATTTTAAAAATGTAAACACTGGGAGTTTGAATTGAAATTTCAGAAATAAATTTTGAAATTTTGAAAAATAAGAAAAAAGAAACGAATATGTAACGCTGTCAAGAGGGATAAAATCTGTTTGATATTATTGTTTTTATGTTGATGGATTAGTGCCAGTACTTTGAATTTGTTTGAATTTTGTTTACGCTATTACGCCTTGCGATAACCAATCAAGTCTATCTTTGTCAACAGCCAGCCTGAACCTGACAACTAAACTAATCGTTACCGACATGGTTTAACAATCCATCGACCCAGTGGTAGACCTCAACAACAGCTGTCACAATGTGTTGAAGAAAAAACGCGCTTCCTCGTCGATACCTGACAAACTGCTTAACAACACGAAGCCTGTTCCGTTGACTTCCATTCC